>BSQZ01000004.1:15127006-15427006 GCA_033239005.1 Lamellibrachia satsuma
CAGTATAATTGTATTATTGACGTTACTGTTCAAAAGAGATCATAAAATGAGTTCGTCTGAAATAGTGATAAAGTGGTTCGTTGTTAACCCAACTGCGGATATTTTTCAAGATCATATTCAAGTTTAAAGGCGCATAGTCTGATCGTTTCCCCAGCAAAATCATATTATATAGTATAAACAATATATTATGTAGTATGAACAATATATTATATAGTATAAACAATAGTTATTCTAACATCCTGACCACCCAAATGTGTATTAATGAACAACAATTGTTTAATACAGTTTGAACGTTATACGTTTACTTTGAAAGTTTCGCCCCGAATAGCTTGTCTATGTTGTCTATATTATCTATATTGTCTATGTTTTCTATATTATCTATATTATCTATATTGTCTATATTGTCTATTCCTAATTGCATTTCCACATAAATCTTAGGTTGTTCCTCTGATAATAACTTTTGTGCGTCCATGTTCACGATTATGCTTAATGATTCCGTTTTGTTGCGCTTCTGAGCTCAGGTTCCTGGCGATATAGGCGCCATAGAATTTAATTATTATTATAAACATATAATGGTCAAATAAAAATATGGTGGTTCATTAAACATATTTGAACAGACACGTTAGAATAAATATCGTTTATACTGCAAAACATTATTTTACAAAACAAAAACGACCAGACGTTGTTAATGAGCACCTTGCAGTGGACATTTTACGCGACACCGGAAGTTTGCCATCAGTGGCATAATGCGGGCTAACTTATCGGAGGTGACCGACGCTCTAGCCGAGTGGTTCGTTAGATTTATGTCCACTGAGATAGGACAAGAATGCCGATATACTCGACCCAGTAGACGGCACAAGCGCGTACCACATAAACATACACAAGGGTCTGCATCCGTTCGCCACGCAGGGCGTGCACGCGTCGAACAGAGGGTGGCAATTTCAGCGATTTATGGACTAGTTGGTTAAACGCGAAAAGAAGGATACACGTTTTTTAAATAAATTCACAACAAAACAATCCGTCACATGAAACTCAGAAGCTGTCTAAAACACCACTGCACATTAACCTGGGTGTTATTACATATATGCCAGAGTTGAATATACAACAATAGAAAGACTTTATCCGGCAAAACGGGGTCACGACATAGTGGCTTCCCAAATAGTGCGTCTAAAATTGACGGAAATGGTCCACGCTTAATGAAATTGAACATGTTTCTTGGTCATTGCTGACAGGGTAACATGCAAAAATGAAGCAGGCATATTTTCTTAAACTTGTTATACAAAATAGGGCCGCACAGGGGGTCAATAAATGTTATTTATGTACCATTAATCAATAGCAAGCGTTATTACAGTTTGCTCCAGGTCACTGCTATATCCAGGCACGGCCAGATGAGTAGCATATATGTCGTTAATTAACACCAATCCCTGATATGGGTCTCTTCAGCCGCGCCCTACTGAAAAGTAAACTTGGGTGTGACGTCACCGGAGCATAAATGATTAATAAATTACATCATTAATTAAATGATGCTACATTCTTTCACAAAAAGCTGAAATTTAATCTGTACATTGTTTCGACCATAAATATATTTTGGTAACAACATTATTTGTTTAAACCTAGGTGGCACCCTTTTTATTTTCAGCCGCGAGTCATACCCCTGCCAGCTCTCAATTAAATCCGTAAGGCGGATCCTAGATGAGCACCCGTGGGAGAAAACGTGAGCCCTCTGGGTAATCCTCATTAAAATAAAAACAAATGATGTTTTTGTTGCAAATCAATCCTTGCACACAACATCTTAAAATGTCACTAAAGACGTAATCCGAGTTAGAGTTTCATGCCGCAACATACAGTCATTTTAGTTTTAGCATCTTCTTTCTGCCGGGGACGGCTAGAATCCACACACTACTTGAGTCCAACAACCAGCGATTAGCTCACCTTGTGATCACCCCGGGCCCTGAAGGATTGACCCCGGAAACGGAGGCGATATACTCGACACGATTGTATCCAGGAGGCGCAGAGACAATCGCTGGAGTGAAGCAAATCACAGTCGATGAACGAACGACCTGTTGCATTCAACGTCTGTCGCCAACGACGTACACTTGAATGGGAAAGACGATACGTGCTCCCGCACTCCGCCCCCGGGATTCCGCCCCAATAGGCGACACTTCAGTGACGTCAGGTGTCATCGTCGGACTGTTGTTACCCTAAAATGCCCTCACGCTAAATACCAACCATTATGATCCATATGGAGATTATGCATCTGCCTTGATATAACAGGTGTTGGTGGTAACGGGTGTGACGGGGTCACATCACATTGTTGACAATAGTAATATTTTTCAAGGCTGTGCGCAAATTCGCATGTTGGATTTTCTGAAAACCGTAAATAACACGTGCACGTGGTAATAACTAGCCAATGGAAATGGACATCTCTGCACAGCATAAATGCTACAGCCCACAATATCTAATATATCCTGTTCAGAACAATGCTTTTTTCAGAAACACCAATACCGAAAGGATTAAATGACTCATAAAGTGGTTGTAAGATTTATTGCCAGGGTCCCGGCTTTTTCCGCAACTCGCAAAAACGATATAAACTCTCCGGTAACATGACATGAGCTATGCCAAATGTCGCATTTATTGACACCACCCGTGTCAAGCGTCGCCAGTTCCTAAGACGCGAAGACAAAGGCCAACTTTACCATTCCTCCTTAGCGAGACAACAAAGTGCGTTTTTGCGTGCAACGCGGTTAGAAATGCGCGGGCAACACTGTAATAAAATGGCGGACCGCATATCTTATGTAAAACACAAACAAAGAAGGCCCATTTCGGGATGATTTCAAAACAACGATGTGTGAACCGAAACGAAATTGGTTTCATGACTGAGGGGGTCGTAGATCGATGTATTTCCCCCCCAAAAAAATCGTTTATTTTCCGATCACAGTTCGTAATGGTGATGGTAGTATTGTGTCAATATGAACAATATGTGCTGGCTTCAGAATGAAGGGTGAGGCTATTTTCACGGGTCGTGTAATTCAAAGTTTTCTGTAGCGTAGTGTGCTCTTAGGTTATAAGGTTTTGCACAGTGTCATACGTTGATGTTTTGAGAGGACCCCTTGGTGTCGATGCTCACAGGGGTATTCAACAAAACAAGTCGACCCCTATTGTTTTAATAGGAAACCGCTCGTACCTATGCACGGAAACACGGCTGAACATAAAACGCTGTTTATATGTTGTGATGAGAGAACAAAAGACTTCCTATTTAATGTTGACTCACGTTAACTGTCTGGATTGTTTTATTGAGGCATGGGTTACGTCATGTGACAGGTTTCTCGAGTTGGGACTATTTACTCTACCGTTTCACTTCGCCGCGTCCAGCGCGCTTTGTGTGCGTCTGGTTGATGAATGGACGTTTTATGCGCGATTGTGTTGTTTTGTCTGCGGGTAATTCAACCACCAGACGCGGTGAATTTATGTTTAGGTAACAGCATTCGGAGACGAACATTTCCTAACTGTGTTAAACCAACAAACAGAGGCTGTCGTGGCACTTGTGACACACGTGCACGCGTGCACAGAAAACTGATTCTTAGACGGACCCGTACTTATTGTTTTATTTGCTTTTCTTTCGGCACGTGATGTCTTGGCTAGATACAACAACGTCGTCGTTACGTCGTATTTCACCTAACAGTGTAATTATAGACATACGTCTGTGCGTTTCAGTCGCCATCGGACTTTGCCACCGACTGTCTAGTTTCGATGGGGGATATGACGTACGGGGGAGATGACGTCAGCGGAGTTCTTGGACCATTTCGTCAACAAACACATCAATCTGAGCGCAGTCCACCAAGAACAGGTGACTTTACGTGACGAAGTTGTCCTGAGCACAGTTTCCAATGCATAGACTGCATAAAGACCCAGCCCGTGTGACTTAACGGCTGATATCCTCGAAGAAAAGCGTAAACACCGCAGCGATAACGACACCATAGAATCCTAATGGGCCGGCTACGTGTCCACGGGTGTATGTCCCTACCACTACATTACATTTTTGGTTTAATGAGCTCTGCATTTTCCGATTACAGGAATCCGATACCAAAGGTGTTTATCGGCGCCATATTGCCACATACCTCACACTACAGCACTGTACCGCTTATATTTGGGTTCAGGCCACTATTTTATTACCCCATTCATAGTAGACAGTTAAGTTGTGTCGTTTCCGGGACGGTTTCCTTCAATGATATCAGTGCTTTGATATTAACAATACGTTAATGGGCACGCTTGCAACATATTTGTATTGGCTGATTTGGCCCATTTAAATACGTCAATGATTACAGGATGAAAAAAATAACGTTCGTGTTCTTGTGCTGATAGGTTCCCTCACACCGTACAATCAAGACAGACCTGATTTTATTTCATGGCAATATCGGAAGAACAGTTAATGTGGTCACCAGTTGCAAAACAAGTTGTGTAACTAACCCACTTAAACACTCACGGATTAACCGCAACATATTTGAACAGTCGCGGTTGCTACTTATGTTGAATCAGGAACTGCGCGCGCCCAGCGAAAGGCTGAATCGCCCACACACTGTACGCACCAGTACAACCGTTCACGGGAACACAACGTGGAAGCGACGATGACTCGCTGACTTGATATTTCAGACCTGCATGCTCGTCGTATCTTCGCGCAAGCGTTCTATTTCTGAAACCGACTTTGACCCTAGAGTCATCGGAAACACAGATTCCGACATTTGATGCTCATGTCGAGCATATGCGTAAACATAATCGTCTCGAAATAGACAGCGATGCCGTGTAGCGATAATATGGCGCGCCCTGCGACTGCAGCATTCGGCTGTCGTCGAAGAAACAGTAATCTGGCTACCTATATAGTGGCGTATCTATGATGTCGCAAAGGAAGGTCAAAAGGGGTCAAGTTGAATTACCCATTAGTTTACCGTGCTACCATGTGGTGGCGCAACAGGTAAAATACCAAAACATCAAAATGTTATGCCAAAGACAGGATGGGGTACAAAGCTACGACTGGGTTTAATAAACAATTACACGTTTATATTTTCTCTGTAGTGG
Source organism: Lamellibrachia satsuma (assembly GCA_033239005.1). Taxonomy (NCBI): domain Eukaryota; kingdom Metazoa; phylum Annelida; class Polychaeta; order Sabellida; family Siboglinidae; genus Lamellibrachia; species Lamellibrachia satsuma. Next base: position 15,132,080 of record BSQZ01000004.1, read on the forward strand.
TGTTTTTTGTAAAAATTTAAAATTCTGTTATTGAAAAAATCAATATAGATGTAAGCCTGTGCATACAGAAGTGTCAAAGTCTGCAAATGGGCCTTACTTCCTGTCCGCCCATAATTCGTCTTCCTTAAAACTCATAACCATATTGTTTTAGTCGCGTGCCCGATTTAGGGGTCATTCCCAATTGTCGACATTCATACAAAGCATACTAAAGGTGGGACGGGGGTAATGCCCGCGCACTCATGTTTTTAAATGTCGGTCACGTGCAAAATATAATCACCGTTGCGTTATGCTGCGCCGCGGGGCGAACTGTTACGGAACTACCGTTGTTTTAAATCGCGTAACTGGCCGCGGCGCGGCGCGGCGCTGTAATACAGCTTCGTGATACAACTTCGTGAAAAACAATTATCAATATGACACCATGGAGTTAGAAAAACACAAAGTTTGTTTGTAAACATAGTATGATGGTTAGTATTGTATGTCATATAGTCATAGCACTGTCACATCGATATATTTTTCAATCTGGAAAATTATCAACATTTTACATTAATAATTCTGAAGGGTATGAGAGTTAGTGCACTTTGAACAAATATGTGAATGTCGACAATTGTTAACGGCCCCCAAAGGATCGCCCGGAAGGTGATTCTGACACGTACGTTTATCATTAAGTCGATATTTGGTGTTCCGTTTCAAATATCGTGTAACCAGTGAAACATGTTTCTCCGCCTACTTGACATAGCAGAGTCGAACATATTTTTCATCATCTCAAGCTGACGTCATCATCAGTAAAAACATAGCATGGCCAGAAGTATGTCGGTGACGTGGTCGGCTCGCTATGCAGTCGCACGCACACACGCACGCATGTACGCACGCACGCGCACACGCAGGCACGCAAGCACTCACCCGGGATTCGTATGCCATCAAGTACATTGGGTATTCTTGGGAGAAATCACATTCAGTGGCGTGGATAAGTTATTACGGCATTAGTTCAATGCCAGAAGAATCACCTCGGCTTCCAAAGTGGCGAGTCGGTGCCGTTTGCCAGTGAATGTTGTGTAGCTTGGAGCCAAACAAGGATGTAACGGATTACACACGAGCCTAGTTGGGAGCCACCGAACATATTACACTTCGCTTTAAAATTAAACCTATGAGAAATTAGACCTTTTTTAAATATCAACAATATCAACATTAAATATAAGTAATATATTCTGATAATTCTATATTAATATAAACTTATACATGGGTACCTTTTCATATCGCGCCGTTGTTATGCCATAAATAGTGAGCATTAATTACACGACGCACTAACACGCTACACACATGGATGTTCACGGGCGTCTAATGTGTGTAAACAAGTCGCATGCAAATCAACTGTAAAATAAACAAACCGCCCATAAACACACAGCACTTAGACAAACCGCCCATAAACACACAGCACTTTGACAAACCCAATATTTAGGTGTCACGTTCATTTATAACGTTATCACTGTTCAACAAAAATTATCGCGGTGCGATCTTTTCGCAGATGTACGAACTCTCCCCGTGGGCTCTCGGGCACAATCTTAGCCACGTACTGAAACTGACGGAGATGTTTAACAAGATTTAACAAACTGAAATGGAAAGTGAAGTCCTGAGAGCGTGTGTTACACCCGGCATGTCTTTACGGTCTGGAGACAGTGGCGTTGACAGAACGACTGGGTTCGACGAATAACAAAAACAAAGAGGGTGGACAGAAGAAGAATAAACAACCCGAGGAAAGAGATTGGGATGCAATGCAGCCTAACATGAAGAATATATATATATATATATATATATATATATATATATATATATATATATATATATATATATATATATATATATATATATATATATATATATATATATATATATATATATATATATATATATATATATATATATATATATATATATATATATATATATATATATATATATATATATATATATATATAGAATAATAACTATCTTAATACTGACACTTGTGGTACCCCACTCAACATTTATTTCCAGTTTAAAACGTCCCCACCTACTGCAACACTCTCTCTTCTGATATGAGGGAAAGACAGACAAACACAGTAACAAACCATTTTATAGTATAGATATCAATGATATTCCTGTGCTTCAGATGTGTTTATCAACGCAGTAGACCGGACAACTTTAAGTTGTCAATAGAGACAACTTTAATTTGAACCGACCCGGGGGAGGCGCTCCATACATTGCCAGTATACAATCCTTTAATTTTTTTAACGGACACCCATACATAATTTTTAGACTATTGTCAAAAAGGACCATTTTCAAGTTGAGCGGATTGAAATATATACCCATTTCCGTGGACGGGATTCACATTACACAAGTTAGATAAACTGTTGCCCCTTTCAAGTTAATGGAGTAAAACGAAATATATGTATACCCTTTGATGTATAAAATAAACATTGTCCCACGAAACGTGATATAAATTATTACACTAACATTTGTTATTCATAGATTTTAATGTTAACTAAAGTTACACAACGTTCCCCTCAAACTAAATCGCGGTTCTTGTTATGTCGGTCCTGCGCAGTACAGATGGTCAACATATGGGAGTTCAACAAGATTTGTAACCCCAAACACGTCGCAAGGATGGTACGCTGACAATGCATTGACTGCCCCCCCCCACTTCGCGCCAAAATGCATTTGCACCAACCCGAACTAAGTCTGTCTTCGCGTTATGGGCCGATGGCATACAGCCACCAAAACCAGAGCAGGCAAACCCGAACGTAGCAGCTTGTCAGCTTACACATCGCAGCAACCGGTCCACGCGACAACGTCCTCCGGAAACGTGGCCGACAACAACGGACGGTTGTAGCCGACCGGCAAGTTCTATTCCTGGCGTGTTTCCGGCCGTCTGATCACAGGTGGGGGTGGGGTGGGGGGGGGGAGCTCTGAAGAAATTTCACTGTCATGTCGCCGTGTCGCATTCATTGAGACGTATCGGACATTTGAATTCTTCCAGCGTCAATTCAGCACGTCTTCGTAACAGCGCACATACATTTACTCGCTGCATCGTAGGGTGGTAGCTGACCTACTTTAGCGCCACCTACATCCGGTCAAGGTGGATATCCTCACGTTAACGATTTTCACCTCAACTTTGAGTAAATCCAACATTCGTTAATGTATTTGCTCACGATGTCAACCCTGTTACTACTTGGCTCTAAACACTATTACATAAACACTATTACATAATTAATAATTATTACATTATTATTATTATTATTACATTAATGAATGAATTAATTAATTAATTAATAATTATTACATGGCTGTAAACAATATGTTGTCAGTTGGAAAGCGGTCATTTTTCTTAGAGGTGTCTGTAGCAAGCATTGTTTCAAGGCATCAGGCGATGGTAACAGCAAGACTAGTGAGTGTCGTGGGAAGGGTAAATAGCGGGGGACAGTTCACGAAGCGCCTACGCGATTCGATGCATGACATACGTTTCCCATGACCTAGTTACAACAGTTGTCGTCTGCATCATCCATGTTTGTGTAGTAGGTTTCTGATGACACGAAGATGGACTGTCGTTATCTATAGTATGCCCATTATTTACGGAACACCCCTTATCTACACCATGCCCGTTATTGCCAGGGCACTGCATTGCTACGCCGATCAAGGCGCGGTAATTGCCTCCCCCGGGGTAAGGGGAGGAGTGGGGTAATAAGGGTAAGGAAGATACGGTATGCGGTATTCACCCCGGGTGGAGAAGTGGGAGGCACATTCCTATTGCAATCGTCGGGCGTGGGGTGGGAAAGCAGGGTGTGACTCACCAGTAACTGTTTTGTGATATTTATTTCTCTTTCGTGCAAATAGGGTGCATCTTGTATAAACAAAATATTATCTATCCTGACATCTTGACCGCTGCAATTTATTTAACGAATCACAATATTTTAATATAAGTTGACCGCTATCTCTTTATGAATATCGACCTTACCGATCTGCGTGGAATGTAAACATGATATTCGAGTCGAAACATTCCAATTAAACATACAATAGTCAAAGTATATTTTAAAATGATAGCTCTTCGTTAACGCACATTTGGACGGTAAGATGATAGTTCATACTACATAACAAGATTGTATGATAAACAATCAGACTATGTACCTTTAAATTCAACCGCGATGTCCACACCATTTAATCGCCGACCATAATTCACTCACGCCTTTGACCAGGTCCCTTAGTTGCTCAGTAAACATTTATTACTGAACCAGAAAATATTGCAGCAATCGAGAAATAAAAATCAACCCAGACTGCGCGTGTCCCGAAGCCATACGACTATAAATAAAAACCCAACCTAACGACGTGAGTTAGGTAGCAGCTTGAACGTGCACGACGACAGCTTTGCTTATTCAGTGTGCAGATCACGTTCTTAGCCAACGCCCTACACTCTAAAAACAGATTGGTTAAAATGACCAGGATATTGGTCAAATTCAACCAATGTGGTTGGTAGATATGTGTCCAACCAATCTCTTGGTTAAGACAACCAATTTTTTATGGTTAACTTTTTAACCAATCCATATTGGTTAGAATAGTAACCAACATATGTTGGTCAATTTAACCAAGTTATTGGTTATTATATCTAGGTCATGTAGCAACCAATGTAAATTGGTTAGGCTAGGACCAATTATATTGGTTGGAATATGACCAATTGATTGGTTGTCTAGAATAGGACCAATTATGTGGAATTAATACAATATACCATTTAGGCAATGCAAAAGACAACAAGCTCGAGTTCATTCTACTATCACTGCATGCATTTAATTTCAGGAACATAATGTCAGTTTTTTCCACAAAGTTGTCAGTGCAAGTCAGTGCAAAACATGTAATATGACGGCATTGTACTGAGACATTAAATCATTTAACCTTTAGAGACCGGATTTTTTTCAAGAAATTGCTATGCTATTCTTTAAACACATGTCATTTCATTACTATAAAGAATTTCAATACACATGTATACATTTTTGGAAAGGTAATATCCTCAAGAATTCAATCACAGTGAAATATTTGTGTTTATAGACATCACACTTTATTAAAAATGGCTGACAATCATTATCGCTGGCGACACATCATCATATTTATTAGACAATAAAAAAAGTACTACTCACATATGAAAACTGTTTACATATTAAGAAACTGCACTAAAAACTACACAAAGATGCAAAGTTTGAAGAAAATATCTTCGTTGTTTCCTGTTCTATACAAAGTACGAACTGTAGGCCTAGCCACAGGCCTGCCATGTCCACGACCACGCCCTCTGTGAATAGGGGACCGGTCACGTCCACGTCTTGACTTTGAAGTGGTAGCCCTACCTCGCCTGGGCCTGCCTGTCATTGCCGTTGCCCTGGCCTTAGACGTAGTCAGTCTAGCCACACCTTGCTGTTGTTCACTGTAGCTGTCAGTGTCACTGCTGCTTTCAGGATGAAGATTACCACTGGTAGCAGCAGCTACAACTGTCGAAACCACTCCACTTCCACTCGGAATTGGATTGATCGAATCAATCGTTTCAATCTCACTGTCCGAATGAACAGGCGTCACAGCGAGCGATATTTCGGCTTCTTCGTCAGTCTCGCTGTCATCTTCATTCGATAATTCACTATATTCTATATCATCAATAATTCAAAGCACCTCGTGTGGATCTGCGATCAAGCGCGATCGCAGCGCCATTACTTACTTTTACGGCGGAACACAAATTATCAACAACAATCTTCAAAACGCTATAACAACACTAATATAAAAAAGTTCCGACGCCATTACTACAGGGAATGCCTAGGCTATTGCTCTATTGATCAATCGCCTACATCCCTCTACCAGAGCAATGAAATTACCGCAACAAACCACATATGACCACCCCTATGCTGTCGCGCGATATATAAAATAAAATACAATATATTATAAACTACGGGTGAACGATATATAACTAAAGCCAATAAAAATCAATGCAAACAAAGGCAAATGATAGAATAGCTCAAACTGGCACGTCTAGTCAATGTACTAGTAACCCTCAAGGTCACGAAAGTATAAAAATGTGTCGTGTGACATATGCACAATGTAAATTGTTAATTGTGTTACATGAAATAATTCAAGAGACGTCACACTGTGATCTTGATTTCAGTTTTCTAGTACACACAAAAGTACACATTACGAGTACACATTTGTAATGGCAAATAACTGGCATGCAGTGCATGCCTCTATTCGTTGTCTGTTTCAATTACTAACTAACCAAGTACAATGCACATAGAGCAGACGGGCAGCTTGATGACAACTAAAAACAGAACAATGTTAGCTTCGAGTTTCTATTCCTAACATTTAATGTGGCCAAGAAGTTCAATCACTCTTGGTGTGACTACGTCATATGGCGTGGTGATGTTGAACAGCCCCTTCTGTATAAAGGTCCACACGTCTGCTGCCTCAGCAGGGTACTGTGCATTAAGTACAAAGAAAATCTTGAAGCAGATGTCGACTGCCTTCACCAATGAGTCCACCTCATATATCACCTCCTCATAGAGGAGGAAGAACTCCTTGGCCGCCAAGATAGTGTCACAAAGAGCGAGGATTTGAGGTTGCTGAGTCATACCTCACTTCTCCTCTCATCTCTTTCTTAGGTAGGCAGCAAGGTATGTCCCACTCTAGAATAAGCAAGGAACACGGAATATAATACACTGAAGCATGACGACATTCCAGTACATTATGTGTACATTTATTTATATATTCATTTATAATTACTAAGTTAGTAATGTTTTTGATTACGGATGTGGCATATGCTGCGAAGATAGACATGCCATGTGTACTCCAGTGAGAAGTGTCAAATAGCCAGACTGGTGACTATAGAACAGTGGATTTGAACAAAAAGTTAATACTTAAACTTACCCTGAATGTACCAATCATGTGATGCATTCCCCAATCGGCCATCTTGTCTTCCACATAATTGTCCATCAGTGATGACTGGTGAAACTACAAAAATATTACCAAATATATTAATCAATATAATGTACTAATTGGTACACATAAAGTAGGTCTAAATACTCAAACTACCCGTTATATAGAAAATAGCAACACAGCTGCACAAGTCTACAGTGACTCAATACCATTGTATTTATGTAGTTCACTACACGCGTTTACTTTACTAAGAATGTATGACATAGTATGTAACAGCTAATAAACAGCTACAAGAAGCAATTTGAGTTTGTTGCTGGCTGGTACATGTAGAGTATCCTGAAAGTCTTTAACACTGACTGCTGTCTGCCATCTAGTGGAGTATGGTTGTTGCTATGAACCACCCTGTTGGCTTGAGTTGGTCACTGGGTAATTTGTCATTTCTGCATTCCACAGTCAAACACAGGATATATCAGTTTCAAACATTCCATTAAAGCTTTGCTAACTAACTTTACTAACTACTTACAACTCCGCATTTTACAGTTAACATAGAGCAAGATGTACACTGGCTAACAGAGAGTTACTAACTCCTTATGATGATAAACCAAGATCTGGTATATTTCATCAAGAACTCCTAGTACTGCTTCCAGCTATATATGAAAACTGATACGTGCGGGCTTGGCCCGTCTCCATCACTAAACACATACAAGGTCACACCCTGAGAATAAAACTAGTCATATGTATGAATACATACTAATACATTACATTAAAGTTACATCAAATAATAGCATATTCCTTTATATACCATATCATGCCAAAATTATATAATATAAACAAACTTTTGGTTAAGAAACTATTTGACACTTACCAAGTGTCTACGCGGTGGCCTCGTCAGTTCAAAGTCATGATGTGAAAAGGAAGTTGCCTGCATCTCACGTGACCACTGCCACTCAGCAAATGTAGTCACCTAGTATTTAACTGAAACTTCTTGGATTGTTTAGTTGTATTACTATGGGATTCACAAAGTACTAATACAGCGGTTTAAGTTGCTGTACTGCACAATAAGGAAGACATCAGGCAACAATAATAAACAAAGATTGGTTGTAGGCCTAACCAATGTGATTGGTTACCGGACAACCAAAATAATGGTCACTAGTTGACCAATATATTGGTTAAGCCAACCGATATTGGGCCAAACAATTATATTACTAATCTAATGTACTAATACATCGTCTGGAGTTGCTGTACTGCACAATAAGCACGGCATAAGGCAACAATAATGCATAAAACAATTGGTTGTAGGCCTAACCAATGTGATTGGTTACCGGACAAACAACGTATTGGTCACTAGTTGACCAATATATTGGTTAAAACAACCAATATATAACCAATATTGGGCCAACCAATTAGATTGGTCGTTTTCTCAACCAATCTGTTTTTAGAGTGTACGACAACAACACGGGCCCTGTCCAAGGTACACACAACGGTGGTATCATTAATACTCTGCCAACGGCGCATTGCGGTAATATATTATTGGTATCGTTCGTGACATCATTGGAACTACAGCTTACTCGGTTGCTGCACCAACTCTTTGGAACTCACTCCTTCTTGGCGTTCGGTCAGCAAGAAACATCTTATTAACCCTGCCAACCCTCATAAGCTCATCGGTGTATTCACCCGTATATTGACAACTTAAAAGCGTACATGTGCGCAGACTGTACGTTGTTCAATAATACATGTTTGGCTTTGATGCGCCTCTGAGCTCGAGTTTCCGATAACATTGGCGCAACCGAAGTCATGATTATGTATTGTATCTTGACTATGTAAACGTTTATCAGTGGTATATTTAGGACGGGGCATTGGGCCATGCCCCTTGGTTTAAATTGTTTGACCCCCCCCGTGTTTTCCGTTCCTCCGCTAGATTGTAGCAGGGGTGACTAGGCTCCCACTGGCCTCACCCTTTGCGATATCCTAGATAAGCCACTGCCGTTTATCCTTTGTTGTTCCAATTATTTTTCCAGGGATATGACTACATACAGAAATGTAATTAATAATAATAATAAACTTCTATGGCGCCTATATCCTCAGGAACCTGAGCTCAGAGGCGCAACAAAACAGAATCATTAAGCATAATCGTGAACAGGGACGCGCAACCGAAGTTTTGTGGTGGAAATGCAATTTGGAATAATTTAGTTTTTCTCGGAAAATAGCTATAATTTCAGATGTGATGAGGAGTTCATTTCAGATCCTAGGCACAGCAACATAGAAAGCAAGTTTGTCCAAGTAAAATTTAGTTTTAGGCACAATAAGTTGTGAAATTGATGATCTGAGCTGCCTAGGGATATTTGAAAGATGCAGGAGACTAGCCCAGTAGGGTGGTTGTTGTGTAGATAGAGCACGATATGTAAGAGTGGACAGCTTAAAATTAATTCGATAAGTAACAGGAAGTCAGTGTAATTGTCTAAGTAGTGGTACTGATGGTGAAAACCGAGGCGCCCTGAGAACCACACGTGCCAGACAATTTTGTACTCGTTGGAGTTTAGCCAAGTCTCTTTTAGCAATGTTATTTAGTAGTGAATTATGTATGAGAGAACCATCTAGAAAATATATACTAGTATTACGACTGAAGTTGAGACTGTATTCGAATCAATAGGTTTGTCTAGCATAAAGAATGCCACGATACTGTATGATGAGTGAACTCATTTGACGGCGGTAAATGGAGAGACTCCGTTCGAATAAACAGGTCTATGGGGCATAAAATATGAGGCGCTGTTCGAACAAACAATTATTAGACGCACTATGTATTAACCTGGCCTTCTCCTGGTATCTCTAATAGGGTATAGACAGAGAGAGGGCGCAAACAAGATACAATCAGTCGCAACAAGTCAAGTGTCGTCGGCTGCGATTACGGACTACGATTGGTTTAGGATTACTGTTAAGATGAGGTAAACCGCAACGTCCCAACGAAACTGCCACTTGACCCGTGTCTGCCCGCAGGGGTCACCCGTGCCACCAACTAGCGACTGGGCTGATATCATTGAGTTATCGCTCGTGTATAATGGCCACAACTATCATGTGGCACGCTTAGGGCATTTCATTTCAGTAAATATTATAAATCACATCGTATGACATTCCGAGTAATCTTCCACCAGACTTAGGGCCGAGTACATGTTCATGAGTAAGAGTACGAGTACATTGGTGGTGACTGAGTAAGAGTACGAGTACATTGGTGGTGACTGAGTAAGAGTACGAGTACATTGGTGGTGACTGAGTAAGAGTACGAGTACATTGGTGGTGACTGAGTAAGAGTACGAGTACATTAGTGGTGACTGAGTAAGAGTACGAGTACATTGGTGGTGACTGAGTAAGAGTACGAGTACATTGGTGACGACTGATTAAGAGTACGAGTACATTGGTGGTGACTGAGTAAGAGTACGAGTACATTGGTGGTGACTGAGTAAGAGTACGAGTACATTGGTGGTGACTGAGTAAGAGTACGAGTACATTGGTGGTGACTGAGTAAGAGTACGAGTACATTGGTGATGACTGAGTAAGAGTACGAGTACATTGGTGGTGACTGAGTAAGAGTACGAGTACATTACTCAAAGCTGAGTACGAGTACGAGTACATTTCCACGAGTGCGAGTACAAGTACATCTATTATAGTATCTCTGTATAATAATAATAACGCATTTAAAAAATAAACAATATGAATTAGTTTATATAAGTCAGGAAGAGTTTACTATGCAACGGCAATTGATCAGATTTTTTATGGGGACACTCTAAATAAAACCTCTTTATTTCATCAAATAGCATAATCACAAAGCATTAAGTGAAGTGCCTGATCGTAGTAAAAAACTGGTTGCTGTCCTGTCATTTAGTGTCCTTATTTGCTGTTGCACTTAATGTTGAATAGCCTCTCGACTGGGGCTGATGGGGCCAGGATAGTCGGAGTCTCTCACTCGGACAAATTCGGTCTCACCACAAATACCACATCTGAGTAGTCCGTCGAGTCCAAATCACGTTTAATCCCATTTTTTTTCAATCGATCATTACCAACATGTTTCCGTACCACCCACGTGACACGCCATACACCGGAAGGCAGGCTCATCGGAAGAGGAAGAAGCCAAATACGACGCCAGCCACCTGTGTCACTTTTACGTCAACGCATTTTAATTCTGAAATTGACTATGCAAGGCCGTCCTAGCCTCGCCTTGCCGATTCCCATTCGTTTCAAAGAAACAAACGCGAACTCCATCAACGCGTTTTTGCGCAGCCGGTATAAGTTAATATTACGTCACGGGGGCGGGGCGCTTCCGACCGTTATCGAGGTCAGGTTACATAGTTATAAGCAACACAGCTGTTAACCGAATCAAGCTCCTTTTTTGTGGCGGTGTCGGCAGCGTTTCATCGCACGAATACAGGGATGTTTTTGCGCACTGCTTTTTGTACGAAATAACTTTCGCATTGATATCCCTCGTTATTCGTTGTTGCATCTCACGCCAACCTGCCGCCAACGTGTTATCGCAGACATCCCATAACGAATACACTAATCCTGGGCGCACCTAATTCACTACAAATAGAATAAAACATCTCCCTTGTTATGCACGATCGACTTACTAATGTTTCCGCATGTGTTTACAGGATACATAATTGTGGGCTACTTTCCTTCCTTCCTTCCTTGTGTTATGCTTTGTCACGGCAGTTGATAGGTCCATTGAGTGTGGTGTCTTCGATGACTTCCCGAGGGCGACCTCTTCTCCGACGGTGCAAGAGTATCGCTTTGCTGGCTGCTTCGTCACGGCGCATCGCATTCCCAGTTTGGCGTGTCTGTCGCCCATGCCTGGGCTCCTTATACATAGAATGTCATGTCGTGAGTTAGTCTAGGATCCCAGATATCTAAAGTCCTCTACTTTCTCGATTTGACTGCCGTCTTACGTGCGGAGACTTGGATCAACAGCCGTACTGGTGTGTACCTGGTTTTGCTTGGATTGAGAAAACCCCTGACCCGCGTAACATCACCGATGTTGACAGGAATGACACATCCCGTGTCATCTCGCAGTCAGAGCCTCCAGCCGGTGTAACCCGACATTTGATATCGCCACCGCCCACAATAGTTTAATGCTAACCTCGACAGATCGGCGGTCGGCGTTAGACACCGAGTCGCGGGAACTGTCAGCAAGAATCCGACCTTAACAGCTGGTAACAATTGCGCAGGGCCGCATTGCGAGATCAGTCTTGGTCGTTTCTTGTTCAGGTTAAACCAACGAGCTAGCATGTTGCAGTGGATAGGTAGGTTTGATATTTCGCAAAATTAAATTGAAATTATACTAGCAAAAATCGAATTGAGGGGGGCCTTTAACTGAATTGAGGACGGACCTTTAACTGAATTGAGGACGGACCTTTAATCAGCATGCTAGCTTGACGGTAACACAGCTATGTGCATATGTTGAATGAGAGCAGTCGTGGAAATATATGTATATTAAGATAATGTTATATCAGGTAATGCGTGTTAAGCAGTGTGCAGGCTGAACTGTTACTGGTGATACGTGTCGACGTCAGAACCCCCCACACAGGCATGACTACTCGGTCGCTGCCCACGCACCCACCACCAATCGATCATCTCATGTTTTGTGTGACGTGAGATGCAACTCGGTGTCACGGGCCCCGGCTCGGTGGTGCCCGGGTCTTTGTTTTCATGGTGGAGAAAGACAGTTCAATAATAGCGAACAACCTCAGTCGCTGTCAAAAATGGGATTCTTCTCCAGGGACGTTGTTACCTCGGTAGTGCAGCAGCTAAAGAGACAAAGGAAACAAAAAGGGTAACTCGGGCCTATACAAAGATATATCAAGAGTAATGTCGACCCGTAGAAACTATGCAATGAGAAACACCTGCAGCGAATCCAGGGTTCTGTTTGTTTAAGATAGCCAGCCACAAAAAAAGTCACGGGTACTGACATGTCTGTAGCTTAAATGGTGGCAATGCAGCTATGAACGTAAAGAAGGCAAATAGTGTAAAATAAATTGTTAGGTATAAACGTTTTTTTAGAGCACGCATCCGATGAGAAAGCGTCAGTGCGCACGGGGCACGATGAATAGATCCAGCGGTAGAGAAACAACAGTAAACAAGCTTGAGACGGTGTATCGGGCTAACTGCAGAAGGCTTAGACCTATTACGTCATCCGAGCCAGCTGGGTGGGGGTTATTAAGGAAAGGGTGAACGCGACACGTCAATCAGTAGGGACAAGCGCAGACGACAGAGAAGCCATTATTTGCCATTCATTACTCTGGCCGCCCTAACGAAACTGCACAGATGCATGCATACGTTGAGTACGCACGCGCGCGCACGCACGCACGCACGCACGCACGCACTCATTCACCAGCCAAGGAGGTCATATGGAGATTGTGTCATTCGTCTTACAGTTCTGATCCGACAAGTGTGTGCCCCTACATCGTGTAATCACTGACCGGCCCCATTGTCCATCGACATTGTCCTGGCGTGGTCGATATCGGGGCCCCCCAGAGGTCACTCAGCCGTGACGACGTAACGAATCAGCCGTGACGACGTAACAATTTACCGTGTGCACATTTATAAGTATTACGCGTACAATCCGTGGACAAGATTAGTGGTCAGAACGGGGCAGTCTGCGCTGTCCATTCAACTAGTGTAGCTTGTTTAACTGACCGGTCTGGCGTCGTCCACCAAAAGTACTACTATCTTCTCTCCATTCCGCCTATCTCGCTTGAAGTGTGTACATGTGTGCTATATCCGTACTTGATACACACATGCACGCACGCATGACCCTAGTTAGAATAAGCAATAGTCGACCCCAGAAACGAGCGTTCTTAATGAGACGAACTACACTACTGACCCTAAAAGGTAACTAGAAATGAACTGGTACTTGGAATAAGTTGCGATGGACTAGTGTCCCGTCCAGGAGAGTCAGTATAACTGCACTCTAAGTTGCTTCGCACTACAGAAACCAGGTTAAAGCACTGGCCATATAAGCCTTCATGGCTTCCTAAGGCGTAATGCCTGGGGGATGACTTTACCTTTACCTACTTGGAATAAGTGACGACGATATCGTCAACAATGTCTGTCCTTGTTTTACACCAAAACTGCTATCCCTATGTTTAGGGTCAGTGATCAACCTTTTCAGTGGACGAACCTTCTCCTTGTATCAGCCCACAGAAGGTCACCACGCTGCATTCACGGGCCCGCACGATCGCGTGTGTGTAATTAATACTCTCGCCGAGTCATGAACACCCAGAGCTCTGATAAAGAATGTTTATTGTGTACAAATATCACATTATGCCGCGCTAAGAAGGCGAACATGACCCGGGGCCTTGCACGATAAAGCTACGCGGCCGAAGTCTTCGGTTCTCTGACTAACACCGTACTGTAAAGTCATGCACCCCTCTAGTTACAGCAGTGAGACAAGTTGTGTGTAAAAGAAAAGAAAAGGCTATATCAAAACAGACTGTCCCAGTAGAAGACTACATCTATATTAAAAGAGCACCTATATCTAGATAGCGGACGGTACAGCTATATTAACGATGTCTGGCACGTCCAATGATAGAGTAGCAAATGATATAAGAGCACTCAAAGTTGTTGTTCTAGAAAGCGAACAGTATAGTTACATAAAGCAGGGAATATTCCGCAACCCATCAGGGGAGTATCCAGATATATAATTGTGTGGGTTAGCCTAGGATGTCCAGAATAGTGGTCCACGAATGAAACTGCTCTGCTGACTTATAAGGAAGGTTTCGTATAAGGAATTAGTTATAGTGAGATTCAGACCTAAGACAACAAATTGTATTGATGCGGAGATGTGTATGGATAAAGGCAGTTTTGTTATGATATAGCCAACCTGGACTTCTGTTATATGAAGGATAAGTTCTCTGTTACTATTACTAGTCAACTGAATTAGAACCTGGTAAGCTGAATGAAGTAGGTTGATCCGGGAACTTATTCAATGGTTAGTGTAATGGCGAAACTTACTCGATAACGTAAAGACCATGTTATGAGAAGCGTGGGCTCAGCACAGTAAGGTGTGGCAAAAAAATGACACGTCCTGTTAAAAAACAAAACAATTAAACTAGAGATCTTCCTGTGGCTAATTACAGACTCTTTCTCAGCCCTTCCACTGTAGCTGGTGCATCAGATGGAATTGAGTTCTAGAGACGTATTACCTCGTGACTCTGACACAACTATTGTTCTTACGGATAGCATTTACCATCAGTGGCATATTTCTGGGGCATCGGGCCATTCCTCTTTGGCTTCCTTTGTTGAATTGTTTCCGTGCGCAACATGTTGCGCCACTACTTGCTAGCATGGCAAACCAACGGGTGACTAAGCTTGCCCCCCCCTCCGTTTGTGAGACGCTAGATACGCAATTGTTTACCATGGTAGGTGCCATGGTATGCATATCCAAATCCACTTTTTGTTTCAACAACTGCTGCTGAAACGGTTCAACTACGACAACGTCAACGATAATACTGGAATTTGGATAGTGCTGACGACTGAACTATTTCGGATTAATTTCCCTGTAGGAGGTTACATTTTTGGACTAGTAATTACATTTAGGATGGCTCAAGACAGCAGGATAAACTACCAGAAAATGGCGTCGTTGCAACTGTTGCAATGTTTCTATCTGTCCACTGAGGTGTTACGTAATTATTGTAGTCACCGCATGGCGTCATTATGGGGCGTGTTCGGCCACGGTCAGTTTGTAGATAAAAGCTGTCCAGACCACTCGTAGACTGCCCATCAATCAAGTGGCACATTAACCTCTCAACGGGAGACATGGACAAGTAGATTTCTCGTGTCTGGGTTGAAAGCGCCGCAAACCGAACGCGAAATTAATGCATCGCAGCTGCTCATTGACGGCCGCAAACAGTCACAACAGGGTCTGATACTCTACTTATGTACGTCAACATGTGGTCATTTGGGTTACTGGCATAGAGTTTACTGGTCACGTCGATCGTGGGACCTGAAACGCGGGCAGCGATCTAGGACAAACTCGCATACCAGACGTGACACAATAAACGAGGACTCCAGCAGTCTGACACATTGCTGTTATACACGACGGGCTCAAGTTGTTGTCCTCGGCCATACCGATGCACATACAGCGGTGCACTTACCTCGGAAACTTGATGTCCGCTGGGCCCGAGCACAGCTACAAAGATGACCCATGTTTCGTGACGACGACTGACGAAAGAAATCCGGTAAAACTTCGACGGTCAGTCGACGGCTACGCTACTCGCATGGCGGCCGACAGTCGCCGTTTCCTAACCGGACCTGACGGTGGCGGTTCGTTGAATCAGAGCAAGACGACGGTGCTTTCTCGCCCGCTCGAGGCCTGACGCGCAGTGCACACTTGTCGCCGCTGGCTCAATGCGCCGAGCCGTCGCGCCGCGCCAACAAGCATTATTTACGAGCGGCTGCACATCTGGAAAGGACTATAATGAGCGCTACGCGAGCTTTATTACAAAAGCCCAAATGAGTGTTCGGCAGGGGCGACCCCCACGAGTTTAACAATCACTTTTTGACAATCGGAATTCGTTAGTCCACGCGGTATAAGCCGTGGCGTATTTAGGGGGGATTTGGGCCATGGCCACCTTTGGCTAAATTATTTGATTGTTTTCGTATGGGAACTTGAATGTAAACTTTCGTATGGGAACTTGAATGTAAACTATAAAATGGGAGATACTGTTCTGGGTACTACTGTAAAAGAAAAGGACTTAGGAGTTACAATAAGCGCTGACATGAAAGTTTCAGAGCAGTGTGGTATTGCAGCTTCAAAGGGTAATCAAATTCTTGGATTGATTAGAAGAAACATAACATACAAGGGAAAAAAGTTAATTATACCTCTTTATAAAGCAATAGTTAGACCTTATTTAGAATACTGTATACAAGCATGGAGACCATATCGTAAGAAGGATATAGAGACGCTTGAACGCATACAAAGGATAGCAACTAAAATGATTCCAGAACTTAGAGACCTTAGTTATGAAAAACGCCTGAAAGAATGTGGTTTAACAACTCTAGAGACAAGGAGGTTAAGAGGAGATCAGATTGAAGTTTTTAAGATATTGAATGGGTATGAAAATATTGATAGAAATATGTTTTTCTCACTCTAGAAGGATAGCAGAACTAGAAGACATGAGGTAAAATTAGTAAAGGATCAATGTAGATCAGGAAGCACTCGTTCTCACAGAGGACAATAAATGAATGGAACAAATTGTCTACAGATTGTGTAACTGCTAGCAGCGTGAATATATTTAAAAACAAGGTTGACACATATCTCAGGAGGGCGGGTTATAAGTAGATGAATATTGTTGGACTCTCGATAAGCCAATGGCTTCCTTGTCCACTTGCCATCTGGGCCTTTGGCTTGGATGGCAAATCTTGCTAAATCTTGTTAAATCTTGTATGTAAGCACCACTATTTGTTCTTGTATATCCTGGGTATATAGTTGCGTCGAATAGTATTCTATTCTAAGTTCAAAGTGAAAATACGAACGTTCACATTTCACAGTAATAACACAAATATGAATGTTATTGTGATTGTTGTTATTGTTGCGTTTATTATTACTATGATTATTGTCATAGTGTTTGCATTGTTGTTTTTGTTATTGTTATTATCGTTGTTATTTGAGTGATTGGTGTTCTGCTGTTACTGGTGTAATTTGTGTTATATATGTTACTGTTGTTGTTGTTATTGTTGTTGTTGTTGTCGTCGCTGTTGTTGTTGTTATTGTTGTTATTATTACCATTGTTATTATCATTGTTATTGTTATTGTTATTATTGTTATTGTTGTTGTTATTATTGCTGTTATCATTGTTGTTGTTATTGTCATAATGTTTGTATTATTATTATTATTACTATTATTTTATTATTTATATTATTGTTGTTGCTGTTATCATCATCATTATTATCAGAATCATCATTCTCATACAGAGTGCTATAACGATAAAATCACGAATTCGTATCATTTGTTAACTCTCAGTCGGGGAACCATGCGATTTAATTCAAATAGCATATTTGATTAATCTGAATGAAATTTTACTTCACGTATTTGTCCTACGACTGGCCAACCGGCACGATTCGATACATCTTACCTATTTTCACCTATTCATCGATGGCGGATTTGGTTACAGCCACCAGTGAACCAGCGTGACGAACTGCGTAGTCGGATATTGTGATAACGTGATCATGATCGTGACGAAGATATGCGAGTCCCGGATGCGAATCGGCCATTCCTCCGATTGCCGGGGAAAATTCATAGGATTCTCTCGGACGTTTCAAATGAGAATCCTCCAAATGGTGCCCGGATGTTCCCGGCTGCTACCACTTTTCTTGTATGATCAGATAATGTCATACTCCAGCCTCGCATCAACATTTGTGTATGTGTAGGGCTGGAATGTACCTATGACGATAACGAACTAGATCATTCGTCATCTTAGAGGAAGAGACGTAGGCGGTGACCATCATCTTCTCTTATGTGAACTGCAGCTGAAACTGAGAAAAATTCTAAAGGACACGACAAAACACCTTTTCAACTCCCAAAGACCGAACGACCCAACTATGAAAGCCCAGTCTACCATGGAGCTCTTCAACATGTTCCAAATCCTGAATGGAACTCCACGAACAATGCCAGACAATTCAGGAGGTTTCCTGGATGCCAGCGATACAATTCTAAAACAGCGGGCAAGCAAAGGAAAGAGTGGACCACGGAGCACTACTGGAAGTTCACCGAAGAGAGACGAACCACCAAACGTCGTTTACTAGACTGTAGGGCAGAAAACAATGATGCGACGGCACAGGAGTACAGAGAGAATGTAGGGGTAAGACCACTGTTGACCTTCCTGTTTATTGTTTGAATGTAGGGCGTATTAAATTGCGATATGTGAATTTAAACAATTCATATGATGTGACATATGTGCAATTGAGCAGGCATATTCACAGGTTTGTTTGTAGAAGCTATTGGCTGTAAAATGATGCATTGTTTTGAGAGTTTAACAGGCGGAAATGGTTTATGGGAATTTATCTGCTATGTGCCACGTGGGCGCATGAATACATGACTATTTTGATCAAAATTTATGGGCATCGCACGTCGGGGCGTTTTAAAAGAGCTGGGCGTAGGTGATTTTGACAAAAATTGGTCAGCATATCAATGAGATGATGGCAGTTGCTGATAATTTTTTTAAGCATTTTTGCTGGTCTCATTTTCTTATAATCAGACAAAACGCTAACATGGCCACCAACGCCATTCTCAATAGTGGTCTGACTTCTGTAGTAGCGAAACCGAGCACCCGGCACGACAAGAGAGTGGACATGACAAGCTGTCAACAGAAGCACATGCAAGCGGCAGCAGAGAGGGACGACACAAAGTCCATCTACAGCATCACCAAGACCCTTACAGGCGACAAGTCCAACAAATCAACAGCTGTCAAGGACAAGAACGGAAACGTCTTGACAAAGAAGGACGAACAGCTCTACAGGTGCTCAGCCAAAATATATTTCACAAGATTTAACAAGATTTGCCATCCAAGCCAAAGGCCCAGATGGCAAATTGAAAAGGAAGCCATTGGCTTATCGAGAGTCCAACAATATCCATCTACGTGTAACCCACCCTCCTGAGGTATGTGTCAACCTTGTTTTTAAACATATTCATGCTGCTAGCAGTTGTACAATCCGCAGACAATTTGTTCCATTCATTTATTGTCCCCTGCGAGAACGAGTACTTCATGATATCTAATCTACATTGATCCTTTACTAATTTTACCTCATGTCCTCTAGTTCTGCTATCCTTCTTGAGTAAGAAAAACATATTTCTATCAATATGTTCATGGCCATTCAATATCTTAAAAATATACTATATATAGGAAAACAGTTGGATATGAAACAAATCAAGAAATCGAAAATGCCATCAGGCTCAATTTCCCAAAAACGACACCAGGTGGCAGGACATATATTTATCAAAATGACTACAGGATACAAGCAAGCAAAGAAAGACAGATAGTAGTCACCCTCTTATAAGGCCACTACTTCTGTTAAGGTACACTGTTCTCATAACAAGGGTCGTCTCTCGTCAGGGTGCATTATTTGCAGCGTGGTAAGGTGGCCTATGATGAGGAGGTGACCTCTTGTGATTGGGCATATAAGAAGAGAACTGCTGATATATATATATATATATATATATATATATATATATATATATATATATATATATATATATATATATATATATATATATATATATATATATATATATATATATATATATAAACCAAATAGCATGAATACGTTTTGGCAACGGGTGCAATGATGCTGTAAACTGGTAAACGCCATCAAGTCCAGCGTCGTCAATGCCCGGCTCTTCCACGTCATCAAGTCCAGCGTCGTCAATGATCGGCTCTTCCACGTCATCAAGTCCAGCGTCGTAAATGCCCGGCTTTTCCACGTCATCAAGTCCAGCGTCGTCAATGCCCGGCTCTTCAACCTCATCAAGTCCAGCGTCGTCAATGCCCGGCTCTTCCACCTCATCAAGTCCAGCGTCGCCAATGCCCGGCTCTTCCACGTCATTCAGTCCAGCGTCGTAAATGCCCGGCTCTTCCACGACATCAAGTCCAGCGTCGTCAATGCCCGGCTCTTCCACGTCATCAAGTCCAGCGTCGTCAATGCCCGGCTCTTCCACCTAATGTACCAAACGTAAGGTGCGGACTAAGAGACGCTGCTCTTACATACCGAGGTCCATTGGCTCTCACGGGGAACATGGCGTCTAGAGTGGATATGTTGAAAGAGGAGATTTGTGAATTCCATTACCGCGCTGGCAAGGAGCATTCTTGACAATTCTTTGAGAAACTGTTGGATAATAGTATCTGTTGAAGCTGCGTGCTTTAGCGAAGTCTTTTTTTCGCCTGAACTCGCTTAGAACTGTTTCCTCAACTGATTTAGCCTATCGCAAATTCGGTTCATTGGTGTCCAAATATGTAGTGTGTGAATAGTTTATGTTACATCAGCAGTCGATTTAATAAAAAAAATCAAATCATCGAAAGAATTTACGTTAGTCGTTAGATCTGGTAAGGATCAAAATAGAGGATATCCAAAATGGTAAACATTGTGTGGGGGCAATGCTGATCATGGGCGTGACTTCCATAATTGCCCGACTGTGCGTGAACGAAGACATCCAAGTCTCATTATCCAAATCTTTTCCTCGAATCGAGGCCCTAGTTTTGACCAGGCAATCTCAGCCCACATATTGAAGTGGCTTCTCGAATACCGGTTTCTTATCCTACCTCCATTCGGAGTATAGTTTTGTCCACCTCGTTAATAGAAGGTGTATCATTAAACTCCTGGTTGGTTGTTGTTTCGTCCACAATTCAACGGGGTACCCGGCCGATCGTGTCAGGACACACGGGGTACGCGGGAGAAAAAGACTGAAACTGCTGCTACAACTGATGAAATCATAGTAGATACAAAGCTCTATCAGTGTGCGTGCTGTAGCCATGCACAGTTTTGATTGCTTGCATCGGTTTTTGTTATTGCCCAGTTCAAGCCGAGCTGCTGCGATAACTACTCGTGCAACTCTGGAGTGATACAAGAGAAACTCCAAGGATTCTTCGCGGATCGTATGCGTTTTGAGCACATTTCCTGACAAAGCTCAACTGTTCTTTATTTTGATGTGTCACAGGCCTCGTCAGCGTTGATGGAATAAACAATGTTGGACATGCTTTATTGTTGGATCTGCTTCGATCTGCTGTGATTGTCTCGCACTGTCGCCCACCTGTTTGCAATCTTCAGAAGCAAGAAATACGGCAAATATTTCGGACAGTTCTATTTGTAAATATGACTTTGTAGTTTTGCTGCTAATTCTCGAAGAACAATGTCTGATCTGAAGCTGCCGATAACTCCATTCTTCAAACAGTGATATTTGATATTGTCCAGGTAATGGCTTATGTTGCTGGTCTGATGCAGAGAAGCATCCGGACATAAGCAGAATTCTCGGAGATTAAAGAAACTAATTTTGTTGCCGAGCTGCTGGGTATTGGGCTGAGATCACCTGCCCAATGAGATTTAACAAGATTTGCCATCCAAGCCAAAGGCCCAGATGGCAAGTGGACAAGGAAGCCATTGGCATTA
Organism: Lamellibrachia satsuma; assembly: GCA_033239005.1. Classification (NCBI taxonomy): domain Eukaryota; kingdom Metazoa; phylum Annelida; class Polychaeta; order Sabellida; family Siboglinidae; genus Lamellibrachia; species Lamellibrachia satsuma. The sequence continues at coordinate 15,154,154 of BSQZ01000004.1, forward strand.
TCAATCTAAAAACATTTCGTTTAAACAAATAATCTCGGGGACTTCGCACAAGTTCGCCCCCAATCCCCCATGAGGGGTCTTGCGTCCAGACCACCCATATGCCTCGCTCGCCCCCCCCCCCAACAACATATTAGACCTATATCGATGTTACCGTGAATTGTGTTTGTTTTTGAAAATTACAAAAAGGGCGACATGTTATCGAAAAAGGGGACCAAGAGAAAAAAGCCGTATTTCCCACCAAAAACCAGTAATGTTGACACCTATGCCGTTGTGTGCCCACCATTCATCCAGCCAGTATACGCCCGCGAAGTTAGTTTGCCTTATATAAACCCGTGGGAGTAGGGACGCAGAGGTCGGTAGTGCCACCTGGTGAATAGAAATTACTCAACGAATTCATCCAACAGAGGGAGAAGCCAACAACGCATTGAACAAGCTCTGCATAGAACTATTTGTTATTTATAACATTTACTATGCCACTTCCAGCAGCACTCGCAGCTCGTTTAGCGAAGCGTGGCATCATTTCAAAGAATAACGGACGAAAACCAGGTAACTAATGCGAATTCAACGCAATACTTCGGTATTCACTTCGAGTATCAAATGAGCGATAATATAGTCTGGTCACTTCTCAACCCGAGTTGCGTAGCTGCGATGTTTTTCTTCTACATGTTGTCTGTGTCTTATCCTACGAAAGGACTATAGAGTTAGATGAGTTACATCATTAATAATTTCCCTGTACACTAGAGCAATAAGCCAGCCGGTTGCTGGGAGGCAGGCGTGATACTTTTCTAGAATTCAGGCCATCTTATCTGGATAGGCCTAAGCTAAGCCTAGGCTAAGGCTAAGCTAGGCAGAGTCATCCGCCCCACTCTTGAGCTAGCCTAGGGGCGGAGATCTTGACCGGCATTTGCTAAAATGACGTTTTGGCAGTTCCGTAGCCAAATGGCTACGGAACTAATAACTTAAGTTTTAAAACCAATATGCACTAACCGTTTCACATGTGTATTCTGTGACATACAACCGACAATTGGGCATCAAGAAACTGAAGAAATGTGCTCCAAATAATTACTTATGAGTACTTTTATCGGTGACATAGAAACATTTCACAATTAGCCGCCATACTGTGCACGTGATGTTGCCTTTGGGTCACATGATCAAACACGATTTCGTGTAGAATGAGGCCAGAATGGGCCAGCAGCAAAGACATTAATAAAACACCCGTTAGTAAGTTAGTAGTTTATAGGGGCATGATTAATGATGTAACTCCATGGCCAGGAAACGGCAATTCTTAGCATTACCTTATATAAATCCACGGGATTCCCGCTTGGTATTCTCGCTCACAACAACATCCAGTTATATACAAATGTTGACAAGCACATGCGTTCTGACAAAAGGGTAATAATTTCACACTTTTACATGGTTATTGTCAGGTAACTTTAGTGATATACATATAAGAATGCATACAGACATGAAAGACGTGTTTATTGCTCTGTTTATGGTGTTTTTGTAAGGTTTCATGAAAATACTTAAGCTTTTGATGAATGAGATCTTCGCCCCTACTACAGCAACAGCCAGATAGAAAAACATTGTAGGGCGATTGACGTTGCCTAAGGCTAAGCTAAAGCCTGGTTAGGCTAAGGGTTTATGTCAGAGTGTTCTTCTCTAGAGTTGATGAGTCCATGACAGGTTTTTCTATTGGGATATTTTACTTCCCCTGCACAGATAGAAGGGACCAATTGCTTTTAGTGTCTCTTCCAAAAGACACAGTCACAGTGGAGTGAACGAAATTGGGTTAAATTGCCCAAGCTTTGAAACAGCGCAGGTAGAATCGAACCACTATCCTCTCGATCAACAGGCAGGTGTCCTAACCATTAGACCACCGCTCCCCAACTCAATTTCGCCGTTATTAACATGCAGTTTATTTCCTAACCATGCATAATGCATACACAATGTATATTTTTTTCAGAACATATAAATTATTAAATATATTGTGCGCAATACACATCCGATCACCTTTTCGATACTCAACTTAGCATGTTTAACACTGCATTAAGCACCATCTTTTATTCGCAAATTAAACTACCCATACGCATCCTGCGTATAATTATTGACTCTTGAGAGCGTAGTACTGTTCATAGTGTGAACACAGCGTAACTAATAGTAGTGTAGCATATTTGGAAGTTTTTAACAATTTATCGTTGTGCTCCTTAGATTAGTTGACCGATGGTTCTTAGTGATTTGGTTGAGGGTTGTAGTATGGAAAATAGATTAACCTGAGGCTAGTGTGTTTTTTATAAATCAAAATCATTGACTGTGTGAGTCCACAACAGGTTTTATTCATTTCTTTTTGTGGGATGTTTGACTTCCCCTGGAATAGACACCTAGTAGAAGCTGAAGCCTTTTGTATCTCTTCTGAAGGCACATGCAAAGTGGGGTGAAAAAAATTCCCCAAGTTTCAAATTGGCAGTAGGTGGTCTTGAAACCAGGTCCTCATTATTGATAGCCTGGTGTTCTAACTGATGAGCTAGTAGTAGCTACCTGGCCCTCCATGACTGATTCTAAGAACTGTGTGTTTAATTGCAGAGGAAGTAGAGGAGGTGTTTGCATGGGATTATGATGAGGCCCACCCCACAAAAACTGCCCCGGAGCAGCCAGTCGTGGAGGACGAACCCGAGACTGGAGGAGAAATAGACAGTGAACTCATACATGAGGAACTGGCTTGTCCCAACAGGACCAACCAGTACCACACCTGCAGCCAATACTGCATTAAACGGTGGGGGCATATGAAGTGGGCACCTGATGCGAAGATGGCAGGAAGGCGGGAGAGACTCTTGAGGAATCACCCACTCCCAGATACGTGGCTGGAAGTCGGTGATCCAAACACGTACGTGTCATTATAAACCTACACTCATTGCAACAATTTACATTACATAGCCAATGAGGTAGTGGAGACAGATATAGGGTAAGTGTAGGGTTACCATTGTGGTTCAATTTAGGAGAGTGCAACCTTTTAACCTCATAGAGACCTCGGTAACATTGAGGATTTATTGCTATTTATTCTATCTATTGCATTTTTTAGAATTGAAGTTGCCATGCTGAAGCATGAATTGATTTTTAAACCAAACTTATAAATTTTTGTAAACATAAAATATAACGGAAAAAAATATTAGTAAACAAGCACTGTGCTTAATAAAACATGCTAATGAAAATGAATGTGGTCAGCCTTTGCTAATTTGATAAAATATAATGTGGGAACAAAATTAATTTGCAGGGGAAGATACTACTACTGGAACACAGAAACTGATGAGGTATCATGGTTGCCGCCAAGTCATCCTAAGTCAAAGATATCACTCTCAGCAGAAAAACTGAAAGGTAATTTTAAACAGAAGCATTAATGCCAAGCTGAATTTTACCTTTACAGTTTACAGCATAGCCTGTTTTTTGTTTGTGAAGTCTTATAGAATTTGTTTATTAATTATTCCTCTATTCATTTAGTCCATCGTGAATTAGGTTAATTTATGGGAATATTTAAAGTGATAGGTGCAGTTGATTTAATAAAAGGATACATACTTTGTTAAAATCATTGAAAGAATTGACTTCGATCGATACATTTGGCTGCTTGTGGAAGTAAATTTAGTCTTGAGCCAACACATTTGCAACACAAACTACTTCATCACTATTGGACCAAGACTAATTTATAAAAAGTTATAATTTATTTCTGATCAATTGTGAGATTGAATAATTTTTTTACTGTGCCTCAGTAACATTGTCTGGTTTGTTAATAAGTAGTATACCATTAGTTAAGAATTGTTACGTAGTTGACTAATAAGTTTTATTTGTGTGCTTGATTTTGTGAAAAACATTTTTGTGTTTGTCAGACATAATTCAGGGTGCAGAGGGTGTTCATCAAAGTACTGAGGATGACAGAAATGATAGAGAGAAGAGACAACAGAGGGAGGAAGAGAAGATGGACGAGGACGTACATGATCACAGCCACCAGAATGATGACCTGGATGTATGTATAGTAAAGTTCTGGTATATTATATTTACAGACAGCAGCGGAAGATTAATAAGAATCTAAGATAGTTTTCTCTGTTTTGTTTAAAAATAAAATACTGCAAAATCTTATCTCTAATGTATTTTATTAATTAATTATTGTTATTATTTATTAAGAACAGTTACAGGTATGTTTGGTCCACATTTATAAGTTGGTCTTGGCAAATTTCCATCAAATTAGTAACATTGAGAAAAATAGCAGTTAAACACTAGACACCTGGGGTGTTTTTAGTGACATATTTGTGTGGGTATATTCACCCCTCAAAGCTGTTTTTTTTATTATTTATATTTTCTTTATGCACCTGTTAAAATAAAGTACAGGTACATAGATTACATAAAATCTTGTCTCCTTGAGGCCAAATGCGGTATTCATTTCTGATCACCATGAAGATAGTTTCTTGGAAGTTTGAAAATGTTGGTGAACATCATCACTGTCTCCCAGATTAGCATTTGTATATTGTGGTACAAATAAGATTTTTTATTATACAGATATGTATTTTTTATCTTAATGTTCCATGTAAATATGTGCATTCTTTGTAAGTTTATGTATGTAAAAAATATATATTAAAATTTTGTAAAATAAATTTTATCAAAATTAGTTAGTCAATTAGTTTTAAAATGTGTGTACATTTGTGGGTAATCAACGACATTGCTGTGTATCAGGGTGACGATGATGACTTTGAGAAGATGGAGGAAGAGATCCTGAAGGAGAGGCAGAAGAAGGAGAAGAAGAGGGAGAGACGGGGAAGGAGGGGAGGGGGAGGTGAGAAAGACTGATGATTTCATTGTGGTAGAATGCTAATAGTCAGTCTGTCTCAAGACAATAGTCAGTGGCAGTGTGGGAGAGTGCTGCAGATTTAGGGGCTTTGTAAATAATAAAAAAATCCAGTAATAAAAAAAGGATGTGGTCGGTGGGTGAAGCCTCACCCGAGAGTCCACTTTGATTATAAAAAAATTGGGAAGGTATATTTATAATTTTTTTCCAGTTTAAATGATGCAATAGCTTTCCATTCACTGCATTGGCAATGCATGCGCAGTGTCAGTTCATTAAATTTTTTCATTGGATTGTGGTATTGTTGGGCAGGGTCAACCCTATCCAAATTATTGTTTGGATTATTGGAATTTTAACAAATATTTTTCAGAGCTCTTGCAACAAAAAAGTCGTTTAGTGATCATCCCAGTTGTTAATGATCTTCCTACTTGTTAATCATCCTTTTTGTTAACTGCCTCGGGGAATTGTGGGGCAGCATATTTTGTATGTAATGCAACACTGCATTTAGTACTTAGTATTTCATTACAAATTTATGATCCAGAAGTTCTGGCATTATTAGTTGTATGGCAGAATGTTTCTGCTTCAGTGGTATAATTATAATAAAATAAACTCATTGGAAATGTTATTTCATTTGAGAAATAAATGTTTGTTTTAAATGTATCCATACACAGACCACCTGTGTCTTTCAGATGATGCTCTGGATCCTATGGACCCTGCTTCGTACTCCGATATACCCAGGTATGTACTACATTCATTCCCATAGGGAGGGCGCCTCCTCTTACTGTATGGGAGTGTCAATACAACCATTGACATTTTATTATTTTAACCAAAACAAAAAATCCCTCCAACCTTCATCGATATTCATCTAGAAGACTGTAATTAAAGTAGTTGCAGGAATGATCCTAACAGCACTAATTAAAAAGGGAAAATACATGTATGTAAGTAAATATCATTGCTATTATTTAAATTTAAAAAATGTAAACGCCATATATCCATGACTCGTTCATAGGTGTGTACAGTCATTGTAAAAAACGAACATGCAATGTTAAAATTGTTCAGCATAAGATATTGCTTTGTCTAAATGAGCCGCTACAATTTTAATGTGAAGATGTGTTGCTGAGGGTTGTTCGCAACTGTTAACATTTATCTCTTCGTACAATTTGTACCTTGACCCCCCTCACTCTTCAGTACGTACTAAAGGGAGAGGGGGTCAGGGCACTAGTACTAAATTTTTTTATGTTGGTCGCATGCAGAATATGCCCACTGTTGCACCATGCAGTGCCTCGTGGTGAACTGTTACACTACTACTATTGTTTTTAGTTGTGCAACCGCTCACCGCGCAGTGCTGTTATACAGCTCGACATCTTGGAAATTCACAACTTCGTGGAAAGCAATGTGACACCACGGAGTAGTTAGAAAAAACAACACTAACATAATTATCGACGATAACTGTTTGTAAGCATATTCTGATGGTTATTACTGTGTCATGTACATACACAATGTCATAACATTGTTACATCGACATAGTTCTCACTCTGGAAAATAAAAATAAATTTTAAATACTAACTGAGGGAGGAGGAGGGACGTCTGAGAATTAGTATTTGCATTATATAAATAGGTAAATGTCAACAACTGTGAAAGACTTCTAAGTGGTAGGAGACTGACAGTTTATGTGAAATGTATTCTGCCAGCAATCATCACGGTAAAGCACAGTCTGAACTGTCATCCAAATACGACCACAGTTGTCACATCACATGACATAATCGCGTTAATATTACTGTACATTTCATTCCGGTCAGACAAACAGTGAAGTGAATTGCTCCAATATTTTACACTTACAGTTTTACTTGCCATTCTGCACTGGAACTAAGTTCTACATCAAGATAAAATCATTTCATCAGATGCTGTATTGATCTAAGATTCTTTGATCCAATGCTGTCTCTGGGCAAAATTGTTTATTTTGTTCTTTAACTCCTTCCAGGGGCAATTGGTCATCGGGACTGGACTTGCCAGGTTCGGCTAAGACGGGGGTGGACGCCACTGCTTCTGGACCCCTGTTCCAGCAGAGGCCCTACCCCAGTCCTGGGGCTATTCTCAAGATGAACCGACAACTGTCAACCGACTAGACTATTGTTGATTAACTGTGTGCCAGACAGTTGGAAATTTAATTGAGACTAATTAAGAAATTTGTATGTCTATTAAATATTCATTTGTATGCCTGTAGTATGGGAAATAAATGCCAATAGTGCCAGTGAATACACGTACACTATATTTTTTAATAAGTAAACTTCTTGTTTCCACTTAAAGACAATGAAAACAGAAAAATATGATTTACATTCGAAGCGAACTAGTGTATATATAATTCGCTAGGTGGCGTAACTGAAGTAATTGGCCGACTGGCTGAGGAGAAAAGATCTTCCTTCATGTTCACTGGCCTAGAATCTGTTTCGTTCGACAGCAGTCTGACTTTCCTTGTAAATGACGGGGGTGTTTTAAGTTTGAATACTAAACAATAAGCTTAGTTTAATGTTGGCATTAAAATATATAATTTAATCATAGTTAGTAACCAACTTTGCCTTTACAAACGGGGTTGGATTTGAGTTGCACGACGTCCACAACTCATATCATTCAAACAGAAAGTCTTCTCACTTTGACAAGTTGAGTGAATGATAAATTGCCCTCAGATATTAGTGAATGACGTAACCAGGTGAATACGCTACACAAAGCGACTGCGAGTTAATCAGAATACAATTTGAGTTTGCTAGGTTTTCAGTGCATTCGGTGTCAAGTACATGACGTACGTACTACATAAACAGAGGCCGCAGGTCATTATCCTATTGTATCTACAACCGATAAAATGTCGAGCCGTGCACACGCAGTCGCCTTCCTCCGTTATTGTTTATTCTCTTACAATTACGTGACAAAAATATAGTATAATGGGTTCATAATAGCGTTGTTCAAGACAACAAACATGAACGTTTCATTTAGTCATTTCATCAGTCGCCCGGAGGATGGTCCCAGGATAGTTGCGTCTGCATTGGTAGCTGCCATGCATAGTCTGCTCAAGCTTAAACATAATTTGTTTTCGGCGCTATATATATATATATATATATATATATATATATATATATATATATATATATATATATATATATATATATATATATATAGAAAGTAAATTAGTCATGCATAATATATATCCTATTTTTATGGAACACATATTTGCACATTTGTTTTGCCATAATAATGATATGATAATTGAGTTTACGCTTAACTTAAACAATTGTATCTCACCCAGCCATGCAGCAAACACCTACACATAATTCATGCTTGATGTTGTGTGTTATTTCATTAGTCGTCCACATGGATAACGACTTGTCCGCACCAAATTTTGCATGTAGGAGACAATTATCCGGATGGGTTAGAATTGGTTAATTACATGGAATAGTGTATAAACAGAGGCCACCACATACATTTTGTAAACCAATTTCTGTGTACCTTGTAAACTGGAGTAGACCAACAGGGGTATAATGTGTACGGCCACAATCCCTCACGGACAAAACCCTTACCATTTTAGAAAGTATAGGGCAAAACTGTTTGGCTCTATGTATGAATATTATTACTGTATCGGTATGAGTTATTTCGTGTGAGTAGATTTGCTTTGTAATGACTTAATATATTGGACTTAGTGTTTGAGACTAGTGAGTATTCCAAATGGCTTTTTGAACCTTACTGATTGCATTTCATGGATGCCCATACTTGCTTTGAAATGGCTTCTACGGGGCGATTTGAGTTGGGGAAAGCTAGTTTAGGATGTTACAAGTACGTTTCAAATTTCATGTAGGTATAATTCAGGGTTTTCTCCTACCCCTTAATGGGTTATACCTAGAGGGGTATGTCCTACAAACTTGATACAATTTGGACTGTAAACAAGACCAACTGGGGATCGCTGAAGAGGTTAGACCACAGTTAGACTTTCGGACATGCAGTGCCTAAATGTAGTGCCAAAAATACGCAATGTAGCCGATTTCAGTGGTTTTATTTGTCAAGAATAACTGCATTCAGCCAGCAGCGTTGGAACTTTCCAAATGTCGCACCTCTGGCAGTAAGATGTTGCAGTATGAAGTGGATTCGCGTACGCATAGGCATGTTGGCGGTGTAATTCCCGAAACACCGGTGCTTTTTAGAGTAGGCGGGGTTGCGACATGATTGAAAGAGCTGGAGGCATGTGATTTTGACAACACTTGTTCAGAATACCAATGACATGATGGCGGTGGCTATGATTTGTTTGCATAACGTTTTGTTCCAGTTTTTTTTATAATGCAACAATGCACTGTGGTCTGCCCTCTGACGACGACAAGACACCGCCGACTAGACATGTCGGACGCCCGCCCAAGATCGGCGCAAATTGATTTGTGTCTGTCGTCGCTTGTGGTCTGCCTAAAGTGCCGCTAAAGCCTGCCTCACAGGCGATCGAGTGGCGCCGACTCAAGGACCGTCACAAAGCCGTCCAGTGTTCCCGTTCACGGTCGATTTAGCGCCGATTTGCCGCCGAATAGCGAGGTTCTGATCCGTTGAGTCAACATACAGTGTTCGATTGCTCTTGGTGTGGCCAATTGACTCGGTACTCGAGCCTCCACGAACGCCAGGGCTGTCGCTGCATTCTCCCCTCTCCCGCGTGGGCAACGTCGAACCGTTGAGCAGGTCGCGTTGTCTTGTTTCGCAAGGCACAGTCGACGCCGCACTTATACTAGGCATGGGCGGATTCTGACCCTGAAAATGAAGGGGGCAGTTACCCCCCCCCCAAAGAGACGCCAGGTGACACGACGTTTAGTTTTCCAAATTTACACGCACGCACAGTAGCACCCTCTTATAAGGCCACCCCTTCTGCAAAGGACTACTGCCCCTCGGACTACTGTCTCGTGAGGGGAGAATTATCATACATGATTTATTTGTTGCATCAAGGTGGCCTCTGGTGATAAAGACCTTACAAGAGAGGATCACTGTATGTATAAATTGCAGTAATGAAATATGTCACAAATTCGTGTTTTGTACCACCATTTCTCTGGCAAATTCAGTTAATTCTAGTTTGAGCTTGTGTGATCGCGTCGAACGTCTCCACACCACCAGGATACAGTTGTGCAAACACCTCCTGGGCATCACAGCGATGAACTCATTGTGACCTGCAAAGGTCCATCCATACACTTGGTGCGACTGGCCTCAAACCCAACTCTGTGATGATGCTTTGCCATTAACAATTGATACAATAGTATAACCATTTACAACCAAAATATACATAAAAGCGAAGACATAATTGAGTTAAGGCACACGTAATCATAGCCCATGTACATGACTGCAGTAATTATTTCTAAATGGTCCTTATGAAGGGGAGCACTTTAAATATATCTGCTCAGCACGGGCAAAATCGTGTCTGATTATAGAAAACGTGACCATCAAACATTCTGACACGTCTGACCTGTTGCTGTCATCATCCCGTTGACATGATGATTGAGTTTAGTCGAAATTACACATTTCCAGTTTTTTAATCGAATCGCAAACGCACTTACCTTTAAAATTGACAGTTTTCGCCAAATATCAGTACACCTACCACTGATTCGGGAATATCACCTGCATGTCTCACTGCAAGAGGTCTAACATTTCAAATGTTCCAACCTTGCTGGCTGAATACAGTTAATTCTTAGCAAATTAAATCACTGAAATAGGCCAAATCGAGTATTTTAAGTTCCGGAAGCCTAATTGTTTTGTCTGACCTCTCCAATGTTAGCCGTGTATAGGGGTTAGCCGTGTATAGGGGTCTCCAATAAGGGTTGTTAGAGCAACTGACTGGAAAATCGAGACAATTTCTTTCAGACATCACCACCGCAATAAACGGCCTGAAGTACGAGTACCAGTGCTGTTATTCTGGTGGGTTGTACGATTTTTCAAATTACAATGAATGTTTATGTTATCGCCATGAAAAGACTCGAACAAAGAAACTTTGTTAGTCCTTTGAGACATAGGTTCCTACATCGCGGAAAGCAATTATCCGCCCATTTACGCCGCAGAAATGTAGGCGTCGGAGCTGCAAATAGTTTGACAAGATTTCACGCTATATTTGTTGCAAAGCAAACATGAAGCTATTGTAACATAAACAAAATATGTAGTGAATGTGTTATCTGATCTGAGTGCTGTGCTTTCTATCATTCAGTCGCCTTTAACTGCTTTCGGCCACGATTGACCATCCAGACAAAGCCGCGTCAATATATCCTATTTCTCGCCATTGTTCTTAGGTCCTGCATATTCATGTTGGAAAAGACGGGTTTAAATGAGCCATTCATGCCGCAATTGGTCGGGCGACACCGTGTTGCATGACAATGCACAGCTAAATTATCTGTGCGTTTAGACGAGTGACACCTTGACCTAGGTCTTGACCCATGCCGCTCCTTACTGCTTCCAAACATTGATGCCGACTGTCGGACAAATTGGACCAGTCCCAATTCCACCGACACCATCGTAGCCACAAATTGGCCTGGTTATTTGGTTTCGCCAATGTGTTTACACGACCGATTGTCGCACCGCGATATTGCTCGCGCGACACTGCATCGGCCGACCAATGGGTAATTAATCGCTCGTGTAAACCGGCCATAGCTCCCTTGATGCCACCGAGCCACCTCATCTGTGGGCTCCATTACTCTATTCTTCTTCCTTCAACGTTCCTGCATTATGCTTCTCCTGGTAATTAAAGTAATCTTGGTGTGCGTCATTTGTCACCGTCATTTTGTTTGATTATAACAGATGTTTTCGCGCATGCGCATACGTCGTCCCCGTTTCACACTTCGGTTTGCGGGGGTGCCATAAATGCAGTTACAGTTGATGAATCGTATACGAATCACACCTTAAAATGGCCACGATCCATCATATTTCGACGGGTGTAAGCCAAACTCCGCGGTGTGGCTTCCGTGTTGAGTAGGTGCGTTTCGTACGCGTCACCCTCAGTAGCGACTGAACAGTGCTATTGCACGTTGCGCTGTAATTTGGGATTGTATTCCGGCTGTGTCCCATACACCAGCTGTCATAAGTTGTACACCAGTGACTTGACAAGGTGTGAATACCGAACTTATTGTGAACATCAGGTCTGAATCAAGATACATCCGAACTACTGTGAGTATTGTCTAAGTATTCTAGATTCACATGGTAGACTTTTAAGATTAATGCGAGTTTTGTTTGTTTGTACAATGGATAAAGTTGTCTACTGTGTTTTGGTTTTCCTGTGTGCGTGCGTGCGTGCGTGCGTGCTGGTGTATGTATGCATGTATGTATGTATGTATGTATGTATGTATGTATGTATGTATGTATGGATCACACGACTGAGATGTTCATAATGTTATTAGTAGAATTCTTTCTGCATGCAGGCTCATCTTTGTTTGTCACTATGTTGGATGCCTCCAAGGCCTTCGATAAAGTCAACCACAGCAAACTGTTCACTAAACGCTAAGTGGCTGTCCTTCTTTCATTGTACACATTCTGTTCACTAAACACTAAGTGGCTGTCCTTCTTTCATTGTACACATTCTTTTCACTAAACACTAAGTGGCTGTCCTTCTTTCATTGTACACATTCTGATCACTAAACACTAAGTGGCTGTCCTTCTTTCATTGTACACATTCTGTTCACTAAACACTAAGTGGCTGTCCTTATTTCATTGTACACATTCTGATCACTAAACACTAAGTGGCTGTCCTTCTTTCATTGTACACATTCTGTTCACTAAACACTAAGTGGCTGTCCTTCTTTCATTGTACACATCCTCTATTATTGGTACAGAAACAAAACTTCCCTCTCATGTGGTCCATTCTTACTGTGTCAATTATGTTGAACAGAGTGGAATACTTTCTCCTTTTATGTTTAATGTGTACACTTATTTCTAAGTGTAGATCTTAGCAAACGACAACTTGGTTGCCTTAAGGCAGGCATCATAATGAACCATATGATTATTGTGCCAAATATTATATCATGTTTGATATAACTTACAATGCCCACAATTCGTACAGTATGATTACTGATAACACGCCCCAAAAAATGAAAACTATTTGCCCTGTAACTATCAATAACCATTTACTACTTCACACTGATAAATGCAAATACGTTGGTCATGCAATCAATGATAATCCTTGTGACAATGCCACAGAGGAAAGACCACAGTGCAGTACTGCATTGGAGGCCTTATCAACTGAACCATCACAAATTCTGAAAAACATTCTCAGCCATGTCACTGATATCCTGAACAAGTTTCGTCAAAATTACATGCCTCGAGCTCTTTCCATCCTATCGCAAATGCCCCTACCCTCAAAATTGGCAGTTTTTGTCAAATATTAATGCAACTACTTGTGCGTCGGGAATGTCACCACCAAAATACATACGTTTCTTCGAACCCACTTCATACTGAACAGAAGTAACCATTTATGGCGGAAGACCTAAATGGTTACTTCAGTTCAGTGTTTACCAAAGAAGATATTAGTTCATTACCAGTTGCTGATGCTAAATTTCAGGAGGCTAAATCTGACTATTTAGGTCCGTTAGTTGTAACTGCAGAATTGGTAGCTAAGAAAATAAAGGCAATGAAGGATAACAAATCACCGGGAGTGGATGGAATTCCTCCAAAATTACTAATGGAAAGAGTAGAACAAATCAGTATACCACTTGCAAGAGTACTCAACTTGTCATTAAAAGAGGGAGTTGTTCCGTTTGAATGGAAAGAAGCAAACATCATACCATTATTTAAAAAGGGTTCGAGAAATAAGTCAGAGAATTACAGACCAGTGAGTTTAACGTCAGTGATTTGTAAATTATTAGAAAGGTTAATTAAAGACCATATGGTGGACTTCCTCGTTAAGCATAAATTATTAAATTCATCTCAACATTAAAGCGAGGTCATGCTTAACAAATATGTTATGTTTTTTGGAGTGGATAGACGTGGGATCGCCAGTAGATATTATCTACTTAGATTTTCAGAAAACTTTTGACAAAGTGCCACATCAAAGATTACTACTTAAATTAAAAGTCCATGGTATCGGGGATAGCATAACTGACTGGATAGAACAATGGCTGACTGACAGAAGACAACGAGTTGTAGTAGATGGAGAAGTTTCAAATTGGAAATCGGTTTTGAGTGGGATACCTCAAGGATCAGTATTAGAAATTATATTATTCTTAATTTATACCAATGACTTGGACGACAGTATAACAAGTAACGTACTGAAATTTGCGGATGACACAAAACTGTTTAGAAAGGTTAATACAACATTTACAAAACGATCTAGACAGATTAGTGAAATGGTCTGAGAAATGGCAGATGTTGTTCAATTTTGGGAAATGTAAATGCCTACATACAGGACATGGGAACTTGAATGTAAACTATAAAATGGGAGATACTGTTCTGGGTACTACTGCAAAAGAAAAGGACTTAGGAGTTACAATAAGCGCTGATATGAAAGTTTCAGAGCAGTGTGGTATTGCAGCTTCAAAGGGTAATCAAATTCTTGGATTGATTAGAAGAAACTTAACATACGAGGGAAAAAAGTTAATTATACCTCTTTATAAAGCTATAGTTAGACCTCATTTAGAATACTGTATACAACCATGGAGACCATATCGTAAGAAGGATATAGATACGCTTGAACGCATACAAATGAGAGCAACTAAAATGATTCCAGAACTGAGAGACCTTAGTTATGAAGAACGCCTGAAAAAATGTGGTTTAACAACTCTAGAGACAAGGAGGTTAAGAGGAGATCAGATTAAAGTTTTTAAGATATTGAATGGGTATGAAAATATTGATAGAAATATGTTTTCTCACTCAAGAAGGATAGCAGAACTAGAGGACATGAGGTAAAATTAGTAAAGGATCAATGTAAATTGGACATCAGGAAGCACTCGTTCTCACAGAGGACAATAAATGAATGGAACAAACTGTCTACATATTGTGTAACTGCTAGCAGCGTGAATATGTTTAAAAACAAGGTTGACACATATCTCAGGAGGGCGGGTTATAAGTAGATGAACATTGTTGGACTCTCGATAAGCCAATGGCTTCCTTGTCCACTTGCCATCTGGGCCTTTGGCTTGGATGGCAAATCTTGTTAAATCATACTGCAACACCTCACTGCCAAAGGTCCAACAACTCACTGCCAAAGGTCCAACTCATTGCCAAAGGGGCAACATTTCGAAAGTTCAAATCTTGCTGGTTGAATACGGGTACATCTTGGAAAATAAAATCACCGACATCGACTAAAGTGCATAATTTTAGTCATTACATTCGTGTGAAACATTTCCGGAAGTCTAACTGTGGCCTGACCTCTACAGCCTAGACATGTCCGCCTGCCGTGTCGTCAACGCAGCATTCGGAGCAGCCTTCCTCCTCGTCTCGGTCCTAGTCGAGCCAGTCACCGAAGCGGCGTCGGCGGCGGCGGCATGCTCCCGTGACTGCCAGATTCCCTCCTGCTACTGCGACCAGTCCGCCATACCGGGTGGCCTGAACCCGGTCGACACCCCACAGATGGTGCTCTTCGCGTTCAACGATCCGGTCACGAGCGCCACGCGCAAGAAGATCATAGACGTCTTTCCAGACAAACTACGCAACCCCATCACCGATTGCCCAATCGCCATCACTCTCTTTGTAGTCGGCACAGGAAGGTATGTAACGCGAACGTCGATTGGCGCGCTAGCTGTAAGAACTGTTCCGATTGGATATTTGTTTTGATCTTGCGACTTTGTTTTGATTGCTAACGAATCAAACATTTGTGTAGCTGTTGAATACAAATGTTGTTGCTACGTTTTGTTACAAGAATACCATGACAGCTGCATGTGTATTATTTAATGATGTTGAGTTAGTATGTAAACGCATGCAAGCACGCACACACGCTCGCGCGCGATCACACACACACACACTCGTACACTCACACACTCTCACACGCGCGCGCCCGCCCGCACTCTCCCTCCCTCCCGCCCGCCCGCACGCCCGCAAGCACGCACGCACGCACGCACGCACACACATACAGATATTCATATACAATATGACAATAGTCAAATATTTCGTAAAATGCATTACATACACACACACCACATACACTCCACACACACACACACGCACTCACACATGCATGCACACAAACAAACAAGCAAACTATTTTTCAGGTGTTATTTATGGTTGTCGATGTAAAAACGGTAGCTGCAGCAGCATTAATCATGATCTACTTACAAATAGTCTCGGGATGGGATACCGAGCAACGGAGCGAAGCACGTGTTGACATATTTCCCACGCGTAGCATAGATGGACCACTGTTTTTCACTTTTAGTCTACATGAAAATTGTTTACAGCTTTTCACGAATATAGGCTACATAACGGCACCGTTTATTTGCATAAACAAATAACAGTCGAATTATATTTTAAAACGTATTCGATTAAAACACATTTGGCCTGTCAATACGTTAGAATATAATAATAACGAAGATGATAACGATGATGACGGCGACGATGATGATGACGACGACGACGACGGAAAAAAAATGCATACTATGTAATATGATTTTATGGTAAAAGCGATCGGACTTTGTACCTTTAAATGCTACTAAACCCATCACGTGACCCCACAGCGACTACTGCGCCATCCATCGACTGTACGTACGGGGTCACGAGATAGCGACGGGGGGATTTAACCGGACGGGCAACACGGAGGGGTGGACACCGCTAGACTGGGAGCGACAGCTGGCTGACCACCAGACGCGGCTGGTCGAGGAATCGTACCTGCCCGAGGACCACGTGCGGGGTGCGCGCGCTCCCCTACAGGTAGGCACGGGCCGAGTTCGACTTACCGACTTACCCCGGTGAGCAAAACCAACGTATGACCAACCAAACCAACGTGATCTACGCCGAACGAGGTTGTTTCACAGTGGCGCCAAGCGAGACTTGCAGCATATACCCATCGGCATTCAACTTCGAATCTATCGTCCCTAAATGTAATATCAATAACTCTAATATAGACCTCGAAAAAATAATTGTATATTATGAAACAAAAACGAACCGAAAAAAATGACTACAATACAGGCAAACGCTCTTGATTGGTTGTCATGTTGAGGCTTCCACCGCCTGCAGGTCGGTGTGTGTCACTAAGTCGAACTCGGCCTAGACTGACGCGGTGGATCGTGGCGTATACACGGGTGCCAACTCACTCAACTCAAGTCTTACGGATTTTATGAAAGTTCGCGGTCGTGCGGACGTAGGAAACAGTTCTTGCGGCTTTGTGCGTTTTCAACACGTTTTTTTTAGCATTACTGGACACGGCCCACGTTTGTCAAATGATTGAACACGATTGAACAAGATTGCCACGCAAAGTGATAAGCTCCCAGTGGCATGCGAATATTTTAGCTGTGCGCAGCCATCTGCGTCAAAGTCTCGCGAAATCCAGTTTGCACGATGAGCTCCTATTGAGCATGCGCGGTAAACCAGCGGACGTAGATAATCATACTTGTTCGTTTGCGGGTCTTACAGATTTATGTTACCAGGCGTACACGTGTGCACCACTCAGGGTTAGCACCTGTACGTATCCAGCCCGGTTAAATAGCACCCGCTTGTGTTCCCACAATCGAGTGCGAACTCAACTACTCAAGACAAGTGTAAGAGACCGAATGTAAGACTAAATGTCTTTGTTAATGAATATTCGTAATTATGATGCATTTATTATTAGCTACATTCTTAAAACTGGTGCAAATGGTGAAGTTTTACTGGATTTATCTCGACAGTAACTCTTCCCGAAACACCGCTCGTGCGCAAAGCACAAAGTGGACGCTGACAGCGGCCTATATTTTCTCATACACCGATCCCCTTGTAAAAATTATTATTTTCACTACGCAAGAAGTCTACTCCCAATAACTTCTTTATAATAATGATATATATATATATATATATATATATATATATATATATATATATATATATATATATATATATATATATATATATATATATATATATATATATATATATATATATATATATATATATATATATATATATATATATATATATATATATATATATATATATATATATATATATATATATATATATATATATATATATATATATATCAGAGTTGCCGGGATTGGGACCCCTGACGATAAACTTAAATATAGACGCGAAAACAAATGGAATTGATGTAAACAATATACTAACAAAGAGTGTTTATATTTTATTTTCAACAACAAGCTATTAATCACAAGAAAATCATTGACGAATTTTGAAAAAAATTCATTTGAAAAAAAACGGTCCAATCGTTGCCACGGTTTCCTCAATTGGACCACCCAATGTCTTCGATTGGACCAAAAGTAAAATAATTATATATAGGACTAAGCATAGTTATGAATTGATACATAAGGAACATATAGTGTTCATTATAACAACAATAGTTATCATTTGTTAAATACAATATACTAATAAATACCAGTGTTCATAATCGTTGTAGTTCCTTCCACCCTACACAATGTCCCATGTCTTCTTCGACTGGACAAACAAACAAATTATATAAACCAAACTTTGAATTAATACACGAGTAAAAAATAGTGTTCATTAGAGACATAAAATTAACCAATAGTCAAATGAAATGTTAACAGGGCCTAATGCTCATAGTCTTCTGTCTAGCTAGAATAGGCTAGCGGAAATGATCGACATCCTTTAGAGCCCACCACAACATGGCACCATAACGTTTCATCACATCCATTACTCATCGCACTATGCCTGCATAGTGTCAACCGCAATTCGTATACTGCTGTGTCATCCTTCAGAGGCCATCGGAACCTGTTCTGTCCCACAATTTACACGCACTGTACCGCCACAGTTTCTTTCGTCACATCCATGACTCGTCGCATTATGCCTGGGTAGATTTTACCATCCTACAAAATGGTGCGCCATTGACCAGTTCTGCAGCCTTCGATGTACTTGATGAGCTGCAATCGACTAGGTTTGGGTGGATCAGAACTGTTGTGTGCTCTCGATTTAGTTGCAGTGGTCTTAGACCTTAGAAGTACTGGGCTCTTCGGTGGGTAGGCATAGTAGGAGTTGGCTTTGTTTGGCTATTTTATTTCTTCGGTGAGCATAAATCTGGTACAGCTTCCATGGCAACAGCTGTCAGTGCTGGAGCGGCAACAACTGGTGTCAGAGGTGGCGTGGGGTTGTGCTCTTGTGCAATCACCATGATATCTGCTGTCACTGCTGGGGTCAGAGGTGGCATAGGGTTGTGGTCTTGTGCAGCTTCCGTGATTATATTAGTTACCGTAGCAGCAGCGAAGTCGGAGTCTTTGAACACGTATAATTTTATGGTCAATGACCACAGACTGAAGCCACTAACAGCATTCTGCCGCTTTTCTGTACGCCACATTAAGAATTTCGGCGACTTGCCATGTTGTCACTGGTCTGCCTACATGTTCTCTCATCCACATCCTCAATGCATCATCCTAGTATTTCCCAAACGGTCCGAAAAATGCCCCATCCAAAGACTGGAATCGGTGAGTCGTGTGTGGCGGATGTGAGACTACGGCCACTCCAGCTTCCCGAGCCATCTCAGTTGCAGCCAAATTCTGTGTGTGGGTCACGTGGCTATCGAGTATGAGCACAACAGTCTCCTCCTTCGTTGGTTCAACTAAATCTACGAAATGTCACAGCCAAGTAACAAACTCCTCATTGGACATCCAGCCTATGCCCACGGAGGTCCACCATTTGCCAGTTCTATTTTCATCCCCTTCCGTTTATATATGACCAATGGCACTAAATTTATGTAAACCCTAATAAAGTATTTGGTAGTCCGAAATAATGTAAATTTATCTGCGACCAAATGTGTTTTGTTACAAGTTCCCTCGGCTGGACCACTTAGCAACTTCCTTTGTTTGCATTATGATAATTGCTCCCTTGTCTAATATTACTTTTTGGTAATCAATAAACTGTGTTGGAATAACCCTTGCGTGGGTCACTGGTCCAATTGTGGCAACTGCAGTGGTCCAATCGGGGAATTCCACGTGTTAAAAATTTTGCATCGTCATCACAAGCAGACGACATCCACTTTAAAATTCTTATTATCGCCACATACGTTGGGCCTGTAAGTATGGCATAAGGGTGCTGTACTAATAACTGATCACGGCCTGATTATTATGTCGGGGACATATAAAACTTACTTTCGGTGATAATATTTAAAAAGTACTGCTATTTCATCGAAACTAACCGTGTCATCCGAAATGCCACTGATGAATGACATAATCGATAAAGGATGCCACGGTGTACAGTAACATGGAATATACAGCACTGGTCCGATCAAGGAACTGGTCCAATCCTGGCAACTCTCCCCTACATATGGTGAAAAATTCACCGTATACCACATCATTAATATGAATTATATTTACATGTTTGCACATTTAATACATGCATCCCCGTATTTTTATGAAATAATGTTAGTCACCAAGCACATATATAGTGGGTTTATCTATACTGTATTTTGTACTGGACAGGTTGATTAAGAATAAATTAAACTGTCACATAAACCGCCAGGGCGATTTAGGTTAATCATTTCGAATAGTCTTACACTGTCACACGCACGCGCGCACGCACGCACGCACGCACGCACGCACGCACGCACGCACGCACACACACACTTAAGGCTTTCTTGTAAAGACTCACATACATGCTATCCGTAATGCATTACACTCTTAAGCAGTTAAAGAACACGTTAATCGTATTATCATTGAACAGTCGGCACAACGGCTCACACGACCAGAACTCGACAGATGACGTTTCGAAGTATAATTATTCATGTCCGTGCCATTTTCCCAC
The DNA here is from genome assembly GCA_033239005.1 of Lamellibrachia satsuma. Lineage (NCBI taxonomy): Eukaryota > Metazoa > Annelida > Polychaeta > Sabellida > Siboglinidae > Lamellibrachia > Lamellibrachia satsuma. The sequence continues at coordinate 15,174,852 of BSQZ01000004.1, forward strand.
ACGCAGAAACCTGGCGGCGACAACCAGTACTCCGTGCTCTACGAGAAAGGTTTCCGTTACGATGCCACTCTGCTCGGCGGGACGGGGTCGCTGGACCCCCACGGGCAGCCTCCGTGGCCCGTCACACTGGACACATTGTGGCCGAACTGCCTCACACCCAAGTGCCCGAAAAACTCGTACCCCGGCCTCTGGGAGGTAGGCATATACCGTTGTTTTAGGGGCCAGGTGGGCATAGTACATTAATTGATTTTTCCATTGAAACTAATGCTAAACATCAGTCATGTAATTCCACATTGTGCGCAAAATAATGATTCGGTTTTAATAAAACTACACTACAAAACTACTGATCTGTTTTTTTGTCACCAACCCGCACTGTAGCGTTTTTGTCAAATTCTACAGTTTTTGTTTTCGATAAGGTCAACATGGACGATGCTCCCATCATTTGTCTCCTAAACAACCTGGATGTTGTCTTCGTACACCAGGGATGCTTCCGTCACTGACACGTGCATTTTGCAGTTAACTATAAGTAGTTCTTACATGTATTGCCTAAACACATCAAAGGGGCCAAGTAGAAATGATGTGTGGAGGGGGGTAGAAGTGTGAGGGGGTAGATGTGTGAAGGGGGTAGAAGTGTGTGGGGGTAGATGTGTAGAGGGGGGTAGATGTGTGAGGGGGTAGATGTGTGAAGGGGGGCAGAAGTGTGAGGGGGTAGATGTGTGGAGGGGGGTAGATGTGTGAGGGGGTAGATGTGTGAAGGGGGGTAGAAGTGTGTGGGGGTAGATGTGTGAGGGGGTAGATGTGTGAAGGGGGTAGATGTTTGAGGGGGTAGATGTGTGAGGGGGTAGATGTGTGAAGGGGAGTAGAAGTGTGAGGGGTAGATGTATGAGGGGTAGAAGTATGAGGGGGTAGATGTGTGAGGGGGGCAGATGATCACCTGCCGTTGGTCGCTTCTCGCCGCCGAAAAATCTTGTCGCCTCGACATGCAGAATAATACGTGCAAACGTTACGTGGTATGGAGTCCGTTAGTTAACATAAAGATTTTACATACTATGCCGGCATGTAATCACAAACATTACAGGCACTCAATAACATTTTGTGACATGGCACACCACTGTTTATTTTGCATGTGAGTAGGGAACACACAGTTTCATTGCCTACTGATTGCCTGAATTTTGTGTAAATTTTGTTGACCATTTAAAACACTCGTTTAGCTGGGGCTTGGTCACAGGGAAAGATGGATAGCACATGTATCAGTGTACCTGTCAGCTTAACACTGAAAACCACATTGCAGCAACACAATAATACAACAACCTGTCAGCTTGACACTGAAACACACATTGCGGCAACACAATAATAAAACAACCTGTCAGCGTGACACTGAAAACCACATTGCAGCAACACAATAATACAACAACCTGTCAGCTTAACACTGAAAACCACATTGCAGCAACACAATAATACAACAACCTGTCAGATTGACCACCGAAATACATTGTAGCAACACAATAATGCAACAACCTGTCAGCTTAACACTGAAAACCACATTGCAGCAACGCAACAATGCAACAACCTGTCAGCTTGACCACTGAAATACATTGTAGCAACACAATAATGCAACAACCTGTCAGCTTAACACTGAAAACCACATTGCAGCAACACAACAATGCAACAACCTGTCAGCTTGACCACTGAAATACATTGTAGCAACACAATAATGCAACAACCTGTCAGCTGAACACTGAAAACCACATTACAGCAACACAATAATACAACAACCTGTCAGCTTGACACTGAAACACACATTGCAGCAACACAATAATACAACAACCTGTCAGATTGACACTGAAACACACATTGCAGCAACACAATAATACAACAACCTGGCAGCTTGACAGTTTCATTTACCAGCACAGTCTCCATAGTGAAGGTGCTTTTTGGGGTTGAAGATGCCAACAGACTTCAGGACAGCGTTGTCGAAGGGAAACATTTCCAACAGCTTCTTCACCACAGCGACGTACGCATTACGAACATCCCTCCATGTACGGAAAACAATCAATATATATATATATATATATATATATATATATATATATATATATATATATATATATATATATATATATATATATATATATATATATATATATATATATATATATATATATATATATATATATATATATATATATATATATATATTTACAATCAACACTTAAAATACCACCTTGGTGTCACAGGAGGTACACCGTGATTTTTCGGGGTCCATTTTGCAGCTCACAATCTCGGGGAAATCGGTTGCCCATTCAGCATTAAATTTCGAATGGTATCGCATCTTCTTTGCACTGGATCCACCAGATTGAGACATGCTCGTGGTTTAAAATACTGTACAATGGCCTCTCGTTTATGATATCGCAAGAAATATAGCCTCTCAAAATGTTGAAAAATGTACCAGTCAGATTCACCCGGTTTACGAATATTTAAAATCGGTAAAAAAAATAATAGCGTGAAATATCGGTCTGGCGGTAGATTCCGGCACTAAAGCGGTAGACCGTGAGATGATCCCAGTTTGAAAAAAAAACTTTGAGTTCCACCGCCAAAGCGGGAGACTTGGCACCTTGGCACCAAGTTAGTCGATATCAGTAATTTCATTTGCCAAGAAGTAACTGTATTTGGTGCGTTTGAATTGTCGGTTTTTGCCAGTGAGGTGTTGCTCTATGAAGCGGATGTGAAGACACTTGTGGGTATCGATGGTGACATTCCCGAACAACCGGCGTGTTGTGTTAATGTTTTGCGAAAACTGTCAGTTTTGACGGTAAATGCGTTTACGACAGGGTTTGGGGCATACGATTTTTACCAAACGTGTTCTGCACATTAGTGCCATGTTGGCATGGATGTCATAAAGTTTTATGATTTTTAATGATCACATGTTTCTACAGTCACGCAAAATGTTAATTTGGCCACCAACCGGAAAACCAACTGTGGTACACAGCTGCAAACACACTAATCTGACCTTTTTCTATAGAAACAAACGCGCTGTGCTGCCTGGCAATTTACTCCCAAAGCAGTCATAGTTTGGACCCGTCCACAGAAATTCTTAAATTAATTCCATGTTAGCGTGACGTCAAGCAAACTCTAAACATGTTATGAATTCTTCTGTGAGTGTCGTAATGATAAAATATTCACACTTGCATGTTCATAAAAAACAGCCCCTGCCATAAAATGTCTGTATCATTTGAAACATGTTGGCATGCTATCGATACATCATCCCTGTTCTTTGATCGGTAATGATCGCATTCCGTGCTTCGGTGTCAAGCTATGGTGCGCTGTGACGGCGCGCCAGAAAACAAATTAAATGTGTTAATAAAATATCTGCTTCTGATTTTTCTGCCACATTCATGTCCTTGGTGCATCTAACGGCACTTGTCAAGCATTCGGGCTATGTATGGTTACAGGTTACATGTTCACGAGAAGCCGAGTGGATCTCGGAGCTTCCCCATCTTGCAGTGTCTTTGAGGTGCCAGTTGTGCATTAGATGCATAATGCCTGCAGCCCACACAGACCAGATCCTGCAGCCCGACACAACCAATACACTTTTATGCGCACTTGATCACCCCCGTCGTTGATCAAGGCCAATAATGGCTAAATGCGATCTGTCGGTTTAGATGAAGATACATAATTGATTTTCATACAGCTGTTCCTAGAATAGAAAGTCGAATCACTGGAGTACATATGAAAGCCATACGAATGATACAGGGTTTCACCAAATGGAACAGGCGGCGAAATGACAATCTCAACACGGAGAGCAAGTTCACCCCAATTGTAGAAGTGATCGAGATGAATAAATTGAGATAAGGTCATGTGATGAGAAGAGAAGATGATTCTGTCATAAAAGTGGCACTAAGCATGAAGATGACGGGAAAGATATCAAAAGGAAGGCCCAGATTACGGTGGATTAACAACAACACCAGCCACCTGGAGGACAAGAACACCAGCCACCTGGAGGACAAGAACACCAGCCACCTGGAGGACAAAAACACCAGCCTTAAAGATGTATTAAGAACGGAACGGTACAAGAACCGTACATAATGGAGGAATATAATCTTGTAATGTGAGCTGGAAGAAGTAATCTGTCATTCTCCTATACACTAATACCGACACACCCCAACGGGCAGTCGCCTCTCGACCAGTACGCCCCTCCAAATTTCACGATACAGTGGTGAGACCACAGTTACCTTTGGTGGCCATTGTAGCGTTTCTTGGGCTAACATTTGTCCAATTTTGTTAAACGCTCACAGCACATTGCACATCAATTAACAGACCCAGTGTGTGAAATTTCGTGTAACCACACCTCGCTTTTCATAAAACCATACAAATGCTGATACCTTCAATTTCGAGACAGCACGGCGCCTGATTTTGGAATGTTGGTGCGTTCTGCAGATCACCTACCACGTTTACATGCGAGCAGTCAGCGCCTGTTCATTGGCATCATCACAAACAAACCCCACTTGCACAGCGACTCTTTCTACATGGGTAACTTAATAAGATTGATTTAACAAGCTTGCCATCCAAAGCAAACACCCAGATTGCAAGTGGACAAGGACACAAATGGCTTATCGAGAGTCTAACACTCTTTCATTCATCTGTGTGTAACCCGCCGTTCTGATATATTTGTCAATTTTCTTTTTAAGCATATTCACGCTGCTAGCATTGACACAATATGTAGATAATTTGTTCCATTCACGTATTGTCCTCTGTGAGAATGAGTACTTTATGATATATAATCTATGCTGTCCATTCATTAACGTTACTTCGTGTCCTCTTGTTCTTCCATCTTTCTTAAGTGATAACAAATATATTTCTATCAATATTTTAATACCCATTCAATATATACAAAAACTTCAATTTGATCTATTGTTATTATTATTATTATTATTGAAGCTGCGATACCACGCTGCTATTAAACTTTGTCTAGCACTTATTGTTACGCCTGAGTCTTTTTTATGGTAGTACGGTATGTCCCATTTTATAATGGCGGATATACCTTGACTGTGGTAGATGACCTACAGCTGGGCATAACTCAGTAAAAAGTATTGCAGTATCCAGTCCTTGGGACAGCTCAATGTGCCTTGCACTTCACCCTCTGGCAGACCTGTTCATTCTCAAAGCCAACACGAGTTTTCTAGGAAGTATTCAGCCTCGCTGCAATTACTGCGCGGAGACCATTCGTTCACCACCTCTGTCTATAGCCAGGTACTCATTTATTCAGCTGAGTTACTGTGGCAACGTGGAGTAAACGAAATTGTCCAAGTTTCGAAACGGCAGCAGTTCTCACGATTGGGATTCCGATATTCTAAACACCTCGCCACGGCGCCCCACATGTGTATAATCTGTTGACAGTTGCCCATCACGCGGCTGGCGAACCCTGTGAATGGCCGACCATGCGCCTACCTGGACGCTTGTCTCGTCTCCCTGAAGACGTCCACCGACGTCTACAAGTTGCTCTACCAGAACTTCCGCTACAACTACGACTCCAACCGAGCGCCGATGATTATCAACATACAAACGAAGGTACGCCGGCAGCCATGTTGAATCACTATTACCCATATCGCAATGCGCGCTCTTCCTGTTTCGACGGTTACGTTGTTGGGGTAATGCCTCAGTTAGACTTGCTGGTTGGCAGAGTAATTTTAGATATGTGACAATTTAAAAACATCATATTATCTGGCGTAACTGCATTTGAGCAGGCATATTGCCTAGTTTGCTGGTAGAACATGTTAACAGTGTAACTGTGGATTTTTAGATTATTTTAATAGGCGGAAGGATGTTTTGGCAATTTGTTTTTGCCATAAGGCACGTGTGCGTAGTAATTCATGCAGACATTGATAAACATTGACGGGTATGGCACGTTCAGGCATTTTAAAAGAGTTTGAAATATAAGACTTTGATTAAACTCGATCAACATGTCAATGAGATGATGACAACGGCAGGTAAGAAGTTTCAGAATTTTTTGTGGCCCAGTTTTCTTATAATCATGCAAAACGTTAACATGGCCACCAATGGGAAATGTAGGTGTAGGCTGAATCCTGTTTTGTGCGTCAGTGTGACTGTCCAAACCGATTAGAACCAACGAATTACGTCATTGTAAAGGTTGTGTGCGTTAGTGTGACTGTCCAAACCGATTAGAACGAACGAATTACGTCATTTTTAAGGTTGTGTGCGTTAGTGTGACTGTCCAAACCGAAGGAACACACAGAGCATAAGAAAGCACAGTTCAAAACATTTCTCTATCGTCAACACACACGTATGTGTCACTTTTATTGATTCGTACTTCAACACTGTCGTGTTATGGTATCGGTTGAAGTCCAGATATGAACATTAACATTATGTTTCCAAATTCAACATTTCCTATTATAAGTGGGCACAGAATGCATAAAATGACACCATTGAGACCTTCATTTTTAAAAAATAAAAATGTCTTTATTTTGGGACGAGTTACCTCTTCCCATACCCCCCTTCCTTTATCTCGCCCCCAGCAGGAGAACCTGTTTCGTCCCAATTCGTGAACTTGACACACCTCTGACTGTTCCGCAGACCCTGCGCAGTGCAACGGCCGTCGGCGGAATCAAGAAGTTCCTCAACAAGCTACTCTCGGATGCGCACGACGACACGTGGATCTTGACGATGCAGGACGCGCTGGACTGGATCCAGTCGCCGATACCCATCTCGGAGCTCGGTAGCTCCGACACATGGGCGTGCCCCGACCGAAACTTCCACGCGTGCAACATGGACAGTGACGACGAAGAATCTCGTCGGAAGGCCAAGAACATGGAGAGCCCTTTCCGCTCCTTGATATTCGTCGATTCCCTCTGGATCTATCAGATTGTCTTCTTGGTATTCGCTTACCTCGTTCTCCTTAGGCATGACAGTCGCCAAAATAAGTAGTCCCGTTATCGTTGTATGTTAAAACGTTGGTAACACACATAGAAAATACACTTAAACGCAGGATAGGTTTCATTCTAATGCGAACAGGTGCATAACAGCGACTTCTGATTGGATGTAAAGATGTTCATTTGGTCGAGATATATTCATTGCAAAACGCGTGAACCGGAAACGTTCCTATTTCAACATATCGGTCGGTCAACCAATCGCTGGCGTAGGGAGGTCTAATGAACGCCAGTGCGTACACACAAACACTCATACAACATGATATCTTATTATGTATGAAGCCAAGTGTCACGGTGGTGGATTATTAAATGTAGAGTTTGTGTTAGTGCATGAATTCAAGATGTTTTATTGTGTACACAGACAACACGCGCAAACAACACAAAAAAACACGACATTATACGTACGCATCAAAACACACTCACGCACGCGCACATACACACTCATTCACTCACTCACTCACTCTCTCACTCACCCACTAACTCACCCATCCACCCACGCACGCACTCACGTACGCACCCACTCACGCACTTATTCACTCACGCACGCACGCACACACACTATACTTAAACCGCAACATCAGCGCCTCCTTGTGGACGGCATTTCTGATTTTCTGACAAATGACCGTAAATAACCTAGGCAGTTTCTTTGCAGATGCCACAGAATGACTATTTCCTTGCAAGGAGAATTTAACCAATTCTACACGTAGCCCAACAGCAACGCTGCACGCTTTCGCTATTTATTTCACAGTCACAGATTTCTTGTCAGATCACGAACGGGACATTAGTTCATTCGCCCCGTAGTCGTAGCGACAAAACAAACAGCAATCGCGGCGCGCATCATCAGCGCCACGATTTGGTTTCGACTCCAGGCGGCGCCGGCGTCGGATTAGGTCCCTTGCACGTGTACACATTGGTCCAGCGTTCGCACGTGCTGCACTTGACGAAGCAGCACCAGTGAAATTTGCACTGACACTTCCGCTTCCGCTTCACGGTGCGCGTGTCGTAACCACGCCCACAACACATGATGTCACATCCGTCGATGCCGAGTGAAGACTTGTTACACTCGCGTCCGGCCGTACCCATTGACCCTGTGTTCGACGAAAATAAAATAGTAAGCTTCACAATACTGTTCTTCGTGCTTTGAGATACTTTTCTAAAAATCTTCGCATTCGAAACTGTTAAAAATATACGACGTGTTGAATATTGGCAGTATTATGTAAAACATCGTTATACTTCATGTTTACTCTTTGTTGTTGTCGTATATTTACCGTCAGAAAATTAATATAACGGCAGTTTGACGGACCAATACAACATCCAGTAAAAACCTTTATATCACCTTCAACTGTGAAGATTTATTGGTCGGGATTTAATTTCAGTAAAAAAACGGTATCTATGTCGTAAAACTAGCATGTTTTATTTCATCGCCAAATCGCGTATTTTCGAAAATATTAAGAGGTGAAAGGTCACGACAGTAACACGTATGGATATTATTATTATTTATTTATTAGCCAACCGAGATGATATAAATAGTAACAAATTGCCGTTCAGTTCAATAATGAAAATCGTTGCACATTCCTTTTAAGTCCGTCACTCCGGCCGCGTGAGAAACAAACTCATCAATTTTGCTTTGTTTGACATACCAACGGCGAGCACAAGGAATCAACCGGAAAGTGTCAAATCAAAACACGCCCTGCCTGTTTGCTCACGATATTGTCGCACTGGTGACAACTGCGGCGTGTCTCTTACGAAACATGTTGTATTGGTTGTCCGTCATGTCGCCTTTGTCCGACTGTCGCGTGTGGTGGCGACCCACGTCTGTTGTCTGTCTGGCTGGCTGCCGTTTGGTCGCGACCTACGTCTGTTGTCTGTAAGTCAATTGGCGCCAGCTTCCGTTGTTGTCTAATGCTCGTTAACGCTAACACGAAGAGCCAGCATACTTACATGGGTCAACTTTGGCTTACCCTTGAAGAATGGTGGTCAATACTCGCTTGACATTTCCTGTTCTAAAACGTTGTCGCGTTTGGTGTGAGAAAGGAAGACGAATTGGTCATACTTGGTACACAAATTGAAGCTGCATGGACCGAGTGTTTCTTGCGGATCAAAATACTTTAGTCCCAATTTTACGATGAAGAATAAATGTATAAGAAGAGAACGATTTAAATCGTCTGGTGAGTGTTATTGGAGGTATTTTGTAGGTATGTTGTGTCTGGATCTATTTATAAATAATTGTCCGATCTGTGTCTGACCACTACACGAATTAATTAATATTATGTGCTTTGTGAATGGGACAGGACCGATTGCGGTAATGTCCACTCCTTGGACATTCGTCTTCGTCAAATCGATGGCCAGGTCAAGTGAGGTCAGGTGTCGTTTTCATTTTCCGAAAGTCGGCGGCCGTGGCTCAGTGAGTTCCGTCCGTCCGTCCGTCCGTCACGGTCACCGTCACTGTCCCTCACCCTCCCTCCCTCCCCCCACCCCCTCCTCTTCCTCTCTCCCCCCTCACATCGTCCCTCCACCCATCTCCCCCCTTCTCTCCTTCCACTGGCTCCCTTTTTTCATCTCTCTCTCTCTCTCTCTCCTCTCTCTCTCCTCTCTCTCTCTCTCTCTCTCTCCCTCTCTCTCTCCAGTACCTCACCTTACTCCTATATCTCCTTTCACTTCACGTTTTAAGTAAACCAGACATGCATATATATATATATATAATATATATATATATATATATATATATATATATATATATATATATATATATATATATATATATATATATATATATATATATATATATATATATATATATATATATATATATATATATATATATATATATATATATATATATATAATAGTAATAATGATATGGCGCTTTATACATTTTAATAGTAATAATAATGATAAACAAGGAACCGTCTCCCACCTGTGCCGGGGTTGTAAAGGCAGTAGTCCGGCGACGCCTCCAGATACACGACGTCTGAGCGCGTCGGCCGCTTGTAGTTTTTGTTGGCAACAACGAGGCGGGCGCCATCTTGATTCATCATCACTTGGGTCGCGCCGTTGTACCTTCCAAAACGATAACACTGCTGGTATTTCTGTCAAATTACATACTGTGGAATTACGTAATGTTTATTCAAAACAATAATAATCATTACTATTATTCTGCGATTTTTTACGCTTTATACATGTCGACAATTGTGAATGATCCCTTACTGGGACTGACCTTCGACGTAGATGATCGCCGACCTTGCGGAAATGCTGCATGGCGAGCCAGCACGTCCGCACCGTGCAGGAGCCACTGACGCCGTGACACTTGCACGTCATTCGCATGAACTTCTTGACGGCCTGGTGTAAAACAAACCGGGTTATTGAAACCAGTTGCACGTGCATTTATTTATACGCACTGTACACTGTGTTTAATTTGTAGTGTATGTTAATTTATTGTGTTTATTTTTTTGCATTTACATTAACGTTGTTAATCGTAGGCATTAACATACAAATGATGAACTGCAATACCATGGAAGTATATACCATAATGTATATGTTAAATTGAATTAAAACGAACATATGTGATCAATAAACACATATAGTTAAAGGTGCTTAATCAATTCGATTCTTTTGCTAGCCTCATTTCAAATTAAGTTTGCGAAAGACCAAACCTACCTGGTATCCACTACAACATGCTAGCTCGTTTGTACAACTTTTGTATATAGTTTATTTTAAATCACCAGACAAACTATTAAATTAGTTAATGCTTGTTCAAGCATTTACTGAAGTGAAAATCAAAATGCTGAAAAATCACGATTTTATTCCTTGGTGAAATTTCGTAACTTTGTCATGTGATCGGCGAGAGGATGGAGGTCACGCCCGTGATCAGCATTGACACACACACACTGTTTACCATTTGGATATCCATTATTTTGATCCTTACCAGATCTAACGACTAAAGTCAATTCTTTCGACGATTTGAAAAAATAAGCATTTTTTTATTAAATCGACTGTGGATGTTACATAAACTATTCACACACTACATATTTGGAAACCAATGAAGCGGATTTGCGATAGGCTAAATCAGTCGAGGAAGCAGTTTTAAAGCACCAACCATTAGACAACATTATTCTAACAGTTCTCCAGATTATCTAAGTATTTTCCGCACAGTTGAGTATATTAACGTACAAACAATGTCAGGTTGCTGGATTTCTATATTTGCCCTCCTGTCGTTTAGCGGTATTTGTCCGAACTGTAATATTTGTCTTTATCTGGTTCAGTATAACCTAATAATTCATAACACAAAGACGCAGAATATTGGAACAAAAACATTTGATGATCGGAAAATTAAGATGGGTTTTATTATCGACGCAGATGTTTACTCAAATGTTACATTTTGTTTATTTAAGGTGTACGTTTATTTTGTACGGGATATGCATATTGCAAGAAATACACGTACACGCTTTAGATATTGATACAATGAAACATTCAGTCGGTAATATATCGATATCTTATTAAACAACGCAGCCAGCAACATATAGCAAGATCTTTATGCTTGTAAAGACTATAAACCAAAGTAGTTAAAACGTTAACAATCAGTCAATTTGACTAGTGGTGTGAATAAAGACTGTATGTAATACAATTATTTTACCGAAGGTTAATATGCCGTGTCGAACAATATCAACCCGGATCTCCGATCGCTATTCAAAGCAACACATTCCAGATGGCATGTGGACAAGGAGTGTAGTGTCTTATTGAGATTCTATATAATGTTAACCTATGTGTGGCCTAGTCCAATTGGATATCTCTCAATTCTGTTGTTGCAACAGTTCAGCCCCGTACATGCGAAACTGACAAAGATACTATTGATCAAACACACAGAGCCACATACAGTTTTATAGTATAGTATCAAACACACAGAGCCACATACAGTTTTTTAGTATAGTATCAAACACACAGAGCCACATACAGTTTTATAGTATAGTATCAAACACACAGAGCCACATACAGTTTTATAGTATAGTATCAAACACACAGAGCCACATACAGTTTTATAGTATAGTATCAAACACACAGAGCCACATACAGTTTTATAGTATAGTATCAAACACACAGAGCCACATACAGTTTTATAGTATAGTATCAAACACACAGAGCCACATACAGTGTTATAGTATAGTATCAAACACACAGAGCCACATACAGTTTTATAGTATAGTATCAAACACACAGAGCCACATACAGTGTTATAGTATAGTATCAAACACACAGACCCACAAACAGTTTTATAGTATAGTATCAAACACACAGAGCCACATACAGTTTTATAGTATAGTATCAAACACACAGACCCACAAACAGTTTTATAGTATAGTATCAAACACACAGAGCCACATACAGTTTTATGGTATAGTATCAAACACATAGAGCCACATGCAGTTTTATAGCATAGTATCAAACACACAGAGCCACATACAGTTTTATGGTATAGTATCAAACACACAGAGCCACATACAGTTTTATAGTATAGTATCAAACACACAGAGCCACATACAGTTTTATAGTATAGTATCAAACACACAGACCCACAAACAGTTTTATAGTATAGTATCAAACACACAGACCCACAAACAGTTTTATGGTATAGTATCAAACACACAGAGCCACATACAATTTTATAGCATAGTATCAAACACACAGAGCCACATACAGTTTTATAGTATAGAAACAGCAACACACAGCAACCAATAGATAATGTGTTTTATTCAAGTATCTTCCTCTGGGAGAATTACTAGTTTCTCATTTTGATTGAAGCATACAACGTTGATTTGCTGTGGAAAAGAGATACATTTTACTTTTGAAAAGCGTCAATCATGCGTTATTGACAATCGGAAGTGGGCTAGTTGACCGCACGGACGCGGCCTGGGGTTGTTATACGGCCAACATCCCAGATAACGAGTCGCTACTCTTCCGACAACCGTGTAATAGCGTATATTACATCGCCTGCGATATGTTCACGTCATGTTACACACATGTTCATGCGCGACACTCGTTCGCCGCGATCTGGTAATTAACGCTACGGGAAGTGACCGCCGAACCGTGAAGAAACGCAGACCACTATTGTCTAACTAGAACAATGTAACCGCACGTGCGTATGTGATCACTGGTCGATGTTAGAACTCCCGTGAAGTAGCGAATATTCACCGAGTACATCGTCCGACAACAATATGCACTAATTACCCGCTTAGATCATAGAATGCCATGAGAACAGACAGAGTCGTCTCGCATGAGTTGGTTGGGTGTGAAAACACACGGTACTGTCGATGCAACGTGAGAGTTGGTGTGCGATGCAGTACCATCAATAGTTGTAGTCGATAACAAACAGTATTACAAACGCAGTCAAAATGCTATATCTAATACAGGGGTGCTGTTCTTATTTCATCATCGAAAGGACGTGCGATGACGATGGAACTATTGTTTACTTTTTGACGCTGGCACCGCGTACAAAATGACATTTGAATTGTTTTAAGAACGAATGACAACTAACTGCGACGTTAGATAACACAGTCCCCCAACGTTGAATGACAACCGATTGCGACGATAAATAACACAGTCCCCCAACATTGAATGACAACCGACTGCGACGATAGATAACATAGTCCCCCAACGTTGAATGCCAACCGACTGCGACGATAGATAACACAGTCCCCCAACGTTGAATGACAACCGACTGCGACGATAGATAACACAGTCCCCCAACGTTGAATGACAACCGACTGCGACGATAGATAACATAGTCCCCCAACGTTGAATGACAACCGACTGCGACGATAGATAACACAGTCCCCCAACGTTGAATGACAACCGACTGCGACGATAGATAACATAGTCCCCCAACGTTGAATGACAACCGACTGCGACGATAGATAACATAGTCCCCCAACGTTGAATTTGCTAAAATCATCAGGCGTGTGAAATAAATATGCAACGGTACATTCTGCGGTCTGCGCTCGCTGTAATCGTCCTCGACGACTGATGGAAAAGCAAACTTACTAGGCCGCGGCCCTTGGCCTTGTCCGATCATTTGCACTACTCCGCCGCCGTCTCAGACGATTATAAGGAATGCAGTGCGCAAATATACCTTTTCATAATTGTGCCACATCTGGACCAAGGTGCAAAGTAAGAAAATGTTTGATACTGAGATCGTGACCGCCCGTCGCGCCACATTGCCAGATCAGCTTATGGACAGATACTGAGATCGTGACCGCCCGTCGCGCCACATTGCTAGATCAGCCTATGGACAGACTGCCAAGTTGGACAAAACAAGGATTTATGTTGAATGAATTCAGTCATAACGTAATTTGACTAGAACAATGTGTGTCAGTATCGTTACTTATTAAAATGTAGTTAACAAAACATTTTTGACGTTACCATAGATGTTGACGAGTTTGCCGGGTACTGTGGGGGGTACACTGTAACATTATTTTGTCGAACTGCCCGGAACCGCCTTAGGTGCGATACAGAATAGGGCATCACCCCGTGAACGATACAGAATGGGGTGACATCATGAGAGGTTGACAGACGAATGCTAGGGATTGCGCAGGCACGCGGAAGAAATGTCTTGTTAGGTGGGATCGAGGCTAATTCGATGCCCTAATGCAACATTCATGTAGCGTGACATGTATTGACGGGGTCGTCTCAAAAACATCCATTTACTCACATTTCCCCACAGTAGACACACAGCCGATGATTGATCGGCATTTTTTGGATGAGACTGAATGCATTATATAACAGATGCAATTGATACTAAACACTAGACAGCAAAAAGCAGGAGTAAGTGTGCCGTTATTAAAACTCCATCCTCAACTGATTTAGCCTATCGCAAATCAGGTTCGTTGATGTTCAAATGTGCAGTGCGTGAATAGTTCAAGTAACATACGCAGTCAATTTAATTTTTTTTTAATGTTTTAATCATCGAAAGAATTTACTATAGTCGTTATATCTGGTAAGGCTCAACATACTGGATATCCAAAATGGTAGACTTTGCGGGTCGAGGCCGATCATGGGCGTGACGTCCACCCTCTCGCCGATCACATGACAAAGTTACGAAATTTCACCAAGGGTAAAATTCATCAGTTTTCAGCGTTTTCATTTTCAATTTTCACTTAATGTTTGACCAAACATTAAGTAATTTAATAATTTGTCTGATGATTTCACACAAAAACTACATATAAAAGTTGCACAAACAAGCTAGCATGTTGCAGTGGATACTACTTAGGTTTGATATTTCGCAAAATGAATTTGAAATGAGACTAGGATAAAAAGGTTGATATTTATAAACAGATAACTGTCAAATTATAAGTTTTATTTGCGGTTAATTAAAATACATTTGGGCAGTCAAGAATAGAATGCTAGTATATTAGAATAGATAGAATATATGCTATATATATTTGTTCTCGTAAAATCGTGATATATATATATATATATACATATATATATATATATATATATATATATATATATATATATATATATATATATATATATATATATATATATATATATATATATATATATATATATATATATATATATATATATATATATATATATATATATATATATATATATATATATATATATATATATATATATATATATATTATATATATATATATATATATATATATATTTATATTTTATAGATATATATATATATATATATATCACGATTTTACGATAAAACATTCAGAATGTGTACTTTAAAGGGAATGTACGAGAGTTTTACTGGTTAACTGATGCGCAGCTGGTTGGTGGCTTCGTATCATTACAATGCCATAGTTCTCTGAATTGTTGGTTCTCAACTCAAAATATATTATAACTTTTTTTTATTGTTGTGATACATTTACCGTTAGAACTTGTATAAAACGGGATTTGACGGACTAATAAAGCATCCGTTGGGTTCACCTTCAAAATTGAAAATTTATTGGTCGGTCTTTATATGCAGTAAAGCGTAGGATATCAATACACTCTATATAATAACTATGTCTTAAAACAAGCATATTATTTCGTCGCCAAATCGTGTATTTTCGAAAATATTAAGATATGAAAGATCACGATGGTATCACGTGGGCATAATTTTTTTAGCCAACCGAGATGTTGCGAATACTAATAAATTCAGTATTACAATGCCCCGTAATGCAGTCGCTCGGTTAACCAATGGAAATCGCCGTAACCACCTTTAAGTGACGGATCCATCACGTGACTGTTTGTCTAACCACCAGGTCCATCAAGCTAACAAACATAACCATCGCTGTCGGATAGGATAGTACGTGGGAAAGTTTGATGTGGCACATGCATGCCGCTCTGTAACGTAATGTATCATATGTAAACATGGATGCAAAGGCGAAGTTTGACGGAAGTCACACCCGTAATTAAGATTGTGACGTCAGACTGTCAGATCCATCACGTGACTGTTTGCCTACCAGGTCTGCTAATTAACAAGTTGCATATATGGCCCAAACATATTGTCTTTGCGACTGAAACAAAGGGCAACGTTGATTCGGCGAGAATAGTATGTGGGAAAGTCAGATGTAAGCTGCCGTAGTAATGTAATATATTATATGTAAAGATGGTTGGTATGGTAACGCTTGATGGAGTTCACGCTCATAATTAGAATTGTGACGTCAGACTCTGGATCCTCCAATTGTCAGATCCGTTATGTGATTGTATGCAACCAGGGCATTTGGCAAATGTTCGTTAAATGGTGCAGTTTGAGCCATCAAACAAAATCTTTCACAAATGTCGTATTCCATCAGGTCTTCATACGGATAAAACTCGCAAGTAGGCGGCCTGGACCCTAAAATCGGACAGCTTTCAAAGACTTCAATAAATTTATGCGTGAGCTGCCATTTTTAGTTATGCTTGAGCACGGCGTTGAGCACGGTCCTGAGCATACTCAGGATTTCAGCATTTCGTGCTCAACGCTGAGCACGATTTCGTGCTTAAGATGTTTTATAACCTCGCCTGAGTTTGAGCATAGTGTGAAAGAGAGGCTTGAGCATGAAACCGTGCTTAATTGAGTTGAGTACGGTTTATAACCTCGGGCCCCGGTCCGTCAAGATAATAAACATGGCCGCCGCTGTCAAATATTCCGTTGTATTTTTCGTTTCGTATCCTGAACATATGTGTTTGCGACAAAAAACCCAGGGCAACTTTGTTTCAGCGAGAACAGTATGCAGGAAAGTTTGATCGGACAGATGAATAATTAGGATTTTGACGTCAAACTCTGAGCGAGAGAGAGAGCGAGCGTGCGTGAGACTCACCCTGCGGCCAGCTCGGTTGTTGTGGACGTTCATGAGACCGCGAGAGTCGCGCACTCGCCGCTCCTTCGCGTCGACAAACATCCGCGTGAACCGTCGTCCAAACCTGACGTTGTCGCTGCAACCGCCCCAGCTGTGGGAGAAAGAATACGATATGAGGAAGACCTCGGGGAGGAAGACCTGCGGGAGGGCGGGAAAGATGGGGAGGCGGGGAAGTGACGGGGATGAAACCGGAAAACTTGGTTGTATTTAGGCTTCTCCGCTTGGCAAGTAACGCCTTCGGTATTTTAATATTGGAATCCCTTTAATATTATGAGGAAGTGGATTTGATGTAGGTGTTTCGTCAACGGGATCTTTTAAATACATATTACAGTCAAGTAGTTGACCTCATCCTTTTAAAGGCGAGATAAAACAAAGCCATGTTTAAAGACGAGACAAAACAAGGCCATGTTTAAAGATGAGACAAAATAAGGCCATGTTTAAAGACGAGACAAAACAAGGCCATGTTTAAAGATGAGACAAAATAAGGCCATGTTTAAAGACGAGACAAAACAAGGCCATGTTTAAAGGCGAGACAAAACAAGGCCATGTTTAAAGATGAGACAAAACAACATTTTATAGAAATATATTTTTGTTAAGCGCTCCATTTTATTTCACTTAAGACGGAGTAGTTTTGTTAATTACACAGTTTTTATGCTCTATTGCAAAACTGTATTACATTTAATAGCGGAAATGTTGGATTAAAAGACACATATTTTGAAGTCAGATTTCCAACATATAATTTGTCAATAAGCCCCATTATAGGGCCCTGTGTTAAAGCTAACTCGACCCACCTGAAGGCGCCCCTCGCGTCGTAGCTGACCCCTCTCCGGGTGGGGTCGCACGCGCAGTTGCCGATGTCACCCCTACTGCACGCCTTGGTGACAGCGTGCACGACGCCAGCCGCCGTTATGGCGTACACGAACGCCGTCTCGCGGCTACCGACTGAACCAACAATAGACATATGTTAATGTTTGTTATCGGACGTGACAGTGCGGGAAGACAGGGGTATCTCATGGGATCTTTCTGTCTGTATGTTTGTATGACTGTCTTACTGTATGTCTCCCTGTCTCCCTACTCCCCCCTCCCTCCCTTTCTCCCCTCTTTCTCCCTCCTCACGCATGCGCACACGAACACACACGCCCGCACGCACGCACGCACACACACACACACACACACACACACACACACACACACACACACACACACACACACACACACACGCACACACACACACACACACACAACGAAAGTTACACAAATGCAAATGTACATTTATTATCAATAAATCAAGCCGGACAAGGTACTTGAAGGTACAACATGTCCGATACAGATTTTGTTGATGTCCTGTACAATCGTACACACACACTAATACAGAAACCCCTAAATTACCACACCTTATATAATATAACACATTTTGTCAACATTTCCATAGCACGCGAATTCTGTGTCTAACTGCTACACCCCTCCCCTCCCCTCCCCCTCCCCCTCCCCCTCCCTCCCCCATATTAATGGCAATATGATTCCCATGCGGAGAATACGCCCCGGCATAAACGTTATGCGTTCCACAGGAATTAGTGCTTGGTCTTAACCACGGTCACTTGGGGATGTCATGGCTCATAGAACATTCTACATCAGAACGATGAGAAGACGGAAGTGATCTTGTTCACGTCTAACCACCGACTGAAATCGTTGCCAAACATAGCTGTTTCCTTGTGGCGAACAACATCTACGACAGGCAACATCCATTCGGAATCCGGGAGTGCACTATAATCAGCCATTGTCGATGGTGCAGCAAGTGAGTTCGGTGAGATGTATTTGAAGTAACCGTGACAAACATTCCTCGTGCCACCGCGACTGCGCCCAGCCCACAAGACGAAACTACTAAGCACCGACTTCCGTTTTACGTGACACCTGCATCCATATGTGTGGGAATGCCTTCAATCAAATTAAGTGTCCGCACTGAAATATAGCGTATCGTTCAGTTGGAACAACACTTTGTCCCCATTCATGATATCATACTTAAATGTTTTGGTTCCCCTAGTTCAGGTTCCTGAAAATGTAAGCAATATAGAAATTGTATTATTATTATTATTATATAATATAATAATATATAAAATACTTTTATTGCGCTAAAATCCTCGGTAAACCCAAGTTCGGCAGCGCATCAAAACAAAAGGGGTTAAGCGATTCGTTATCGATAAGCAGTTCCAGTTGTAAACAGTTGGTTTGGTGCGTTGGGAAGCAATGGAGGATAAGCGAGTTTAAACAGGTGGGCTTTTAGTTTACGGCGAAATGTTATATTTCCTGCAGACATAACACTAACAGGGAGTGAGTTCCACAGAGTCGCTGCAGCAACTGAAACAGTTTTTGTCTTAACACTGGGAAGAAAAAGTAAATTAGAATTAGATGACCGAAGATGTCTGGACTGTCTTGCAGGAGTGAGCAGTGAATGTAAATATGCTGCACGGTTGCTCGGATGAACGTGTTTGACACGTCATTGTGCATATCTTAAAAATAATTCGATATCGGACAGGGAGCCAATGCAATGATCTAAGAAGTGGTACTGAGTGAGAGAAACGAGGAAACCGGGTAATTACCCTTGTCAAACAATTTTGCACACGTTGAAGTTTCAAGATGTCCTTGAGAGCAATATTACGATAAAGGGAATTGCAATAATCAAGTATGCTGCTAACAAGAGCAGTTGCAATAGTCTTGGCGACAGCAAAAGACATATACCGGCGAATATCAAAGGTCACGAATGTGATAAAAGCAGCAACGACAAGTTTATAATATGCTGTCTAAAATTAAAATTATTATGAAAGGTGATTAAATTCCATGCTGAGCCGGCTGGTGTGAAATTCTGGCTCAGTTTACTATGCTGCTTTTGTGTACCAATAACAAGAAACTCTGTTTTATTTGTATTTAGCTTTATTTTGCTGTCAGTCATCCAGTGAAATATATCATGGAGACAATCCCTGAGCTGGTTTAAGGAACAATTTGTATCTGGGATAACCAAAGAAAAGTAAATAGGTGTATCACCTGCACATAGGTGGTGATCCAACTTGTGAGTTTGAATAACTGAGTTGAGTGGAGTAGTGTAAAGGATAACAAGTAACAGTCCAAGAACAGAACCCTGAGGAACACTACATGAAGTGGGTAGTGCCGCTGAAAAGCAATTAGCTGTCTTCACTCTTTGGTATCTATAAATTAAGTATGGTGAAAACCAGCTCAGGGCTGTGCCAGATATGCCGTGCCACATTGATAAGCGTTTAATGATTATGTTATGGTCAAGAGTGGCAGCTAATTCAAACAAGGTATACCCTGTTACTTTCCCTCTGTCCATATTTATAGTAACACAATTGTGCAGCTTTGAAAGAGCAGTCTCTGTAGACTGTAATACATTAGACATATAATTTGACTCAGTGTGATACCTTAGACGACTTGCTACAACTTTTTTAGTACCTTGGAATTAAAGCATATATTGGAAATAAGTCTATAACTGTTTCTTTAGACAAAGTTGACTTCTTAAGAAGATAGTTGACTTGAGCTTGTTTGAGATTGCCAGGAAACAAGCCAGAACACAGCGATGCATTTAAATATTTGTTATTGAGCAAAGTAATTTATCAAGACATGATTTCAGCAATGTAGTCGGTAATGGATCAAGATAACATGACTTATTTTACGGAGGACATGATTATTTTCTTTACTTCGTCAACTGTGGCAGATGTAAAAGAAGCAAGTAGATATTTTATTTGCAGAAAGTTCACTTGTAGAGGATTTAATGTATGATCTGGAAAAGCAGACCGGCTCAGACTAATGTTGTTCTTGAAATGACGAATCACATAACGACTTCATTGAGACATGATTAGGTAGAGGAGCAGGCACTCTGTGTAAAATTTTATTTATGCAAATTTTATTTATCATCATCATCATCATTACATTTTCTATTATGTCATGATTACGTAAACTACTACTAAACTCGACCAATAACGTTTTACATTTCTCGGTGAAAAAAACATCAATAAAATAAGGATATGAAAAAATTGCTTTAATCAATTGACCTTTAAAAACACTTTTTTTGGTTAATAAATATACTATGTAGTACTTTGTAATCTGCTTACACCATAGTTGGGAATGCATTTTTTATTTACTTTATGTGATATATTATCACTTTTGTCTTAACAATGTTTTACTTTACGTTGTGTTAATTATTTTTATGTGTCTAAACATAATTATGTCTTTTGATTCAAACTGATTATAACATGTGTGTATGTATTGTGAAATGGAAAATTTTACACTTTCCCGTTAAACATTTCATTGTAGATTTTGTTGTATGTATATTGTATTATGTTTGCATGATGTAGAAATGTTGAATAAACATCAATCAATTAAAACACATCGCTAATTATGTTAACCGTTACACTGAACACGAAACGAAGCAAATAACAGAAACTATATAACAATATGTCTGATTACTTTCCGAGGATGTGAAGTTAAAACGTGATTTGTGGAACTTCCTATTACGAAACAAAACCCCGTAACTTTTTTGATTTGAGTGTTAACCCAGGTATCGTCTAACATTTCAAACCTTCGTTTCGTTGCGTCCATTGAGCGCCTGGCTGCAAGATGTGTTTTGGTTATTGGAAACAGTTTGCATAAACACCGCTCCGGACGGGAGGTAGCCGAAAACGCAGTCGATAGTGACGACGTTCGCTGTAGCGGCGGTTGCAACAATTAAAGCGTAAATACACCAGCGGGGGGAGGGGGTGTGACGTGGCACGAACTCGACGCGTAAACAAACACACGGACGACACCCGTTTGTCGATTTCAATGGGTGTAGATTCCATTCTCATCGATTTCACCGCTTGTCTATGTCAGTGCGCGCCCAAAGAAAACAGCGCTGCTCTTGCTGCGCTAATTGCAAGTACGACGAGGTATATTTAGCTGGTTTTAGCAGGTCCCGGTGACGTATTCATGGACGATTGTGATCAGCCGCGCGGAAGGGTTTTCCCGCCGGGGAGTCTAGTGGGTCGGGGTGTGAGAGTTGCGCTGTCGTACAGCGAGCGCTTTCATCTCACCAATGCTAATTTTAACAAGACTTCAACCAGTGGAATAACATTGCGATTTTTCGTAGAAACAAATTATGTTAACCTTACTATGTCATGCGTTATGTGTTCAAATTATAATGACACAATCGTGTAGTTTAAAACAATTTATTGTGACCACAGTTACGGACAGTGTCACGAAAAATCATTAAATGAAACTAGGCAGATGAAACGGTGGAAGATATTTTCCCAGTGAACTGATATAGTGGCATAAAAAGTCACCAATGGAATAATAAATAACTAATTAACGAGTACGTCTACTCCCCAAGATCTGATTTAAATGCCTACATTTAACGGATTGAAAAATAAAGCTTATCATCAAATATTATTAAAAGTATATATTACACACACACGCATGCATGCACACACGCACGCACGCATGTACATTGCGCGTGTCAACCTTGCCATTCAGTGTTTAATGCAAACATGATATTCGGAGCTAAATATTCCAGTTAAACAATAAATAAATAAATTGTCAAATTATATTAACAAATTGTGGTTCATTGGATTGTGGGCGGTCAAGATGTTAAAACATATTATATAGATGCTAAAACATATTATATAGATGCTAAAACATATTATATAGATCATAGAACATATTATAGAGATGCTATGGCATATATCGGTGCTAGAATTATACAGCCAATGGGCCCTGACACGCCTTCGCAATCTCAGCCCCAAACTCGCAAAACTGACCGAGTCATGTGGTAACGTGGCAACACGTGGCAGCTCACACCGCCACAAACTGTTATATAATAAATATTATCATAGAACAGCCGCTTTACCCGGAGGAAAAGAGTATGAGTCCCTGCTGTACCCAGTCAAGGTTTGGTAGGACAATGGCGTAGATCGCATAACTCGGAACAATCGTAGAAAACATGCATAGCATTGTTAGCATTTGTACTTTGTACGTGACTACGAAATCCTATTGTTCCGATTTACATAATCTACGTCAAACGTCCACATACGTTCCTTCGTAATATCTCCTCCCCCTTGGGAGTTTCAATTTTTTTTTAATATACGCACCATCCCCGTGATCCCCCGGGCACACGTACACAATGTCAGACCCATACATGCAAAACTGACGGAGATATGAGGGAATAGACAGACACAGCCACAACCTGCTTTATAGTATAGATAATGCTGGCACGAATCACGAGAGCCGTACCTTGGAGCATGAGCTTGCCGAAGACGGACGAGTCTCTCCGCGACGTTGTGCAGTTCCATCGACCCCGACGGAACTGTCGCTGACACTCACGCACTCCCATCTTCGCACCGCGCACCACGCTCACCATGACGTCAGGGAATGTGCGACACAGGAACCGCTGACGACACAAATAATGCGACGACGACATCATCGATGACGCTATAGTGACGTCATTGACGCCACATTACAAACACTGGCATCGCAATGTACGTGGTGTCATCATGACGTCATTGTTGACATCAGCGAGATTAGTGACGTAAGTGACGTTATGACGTCATTAACATGCATTGTGTTATTACTGCTGCTATGTATTTACGAAAAATGTAACAACGACAATGGTATGTAGTTTGTGACGTCATGACGTCACTTACGTCACTAATGTCGCTGACGTCAATGATGACGTCCTATTAACACCACGTACATTGTTACACATTATACGGGATACATTTCTATTTTGAAAGTTTGCATGTTAGTTTCTTATACAGGTCTCGAAAGGTTAACAACAAACCAGTTGTCATTGATCAACCGTTACGGCTAAAAAAGAGTAATTTGTGTACAACGGTCTAACTAGTAACTATACTGCATATTTCTTCCCCATTTCCCAGCCCACCTGTCCTGTGGCATGTATAGACCTATATATTTATGCTATCTATCATTTCTTTGACTATACAAGCGCATACATATCGTCTTCAAATTTGAAGGATTTGCTTTTATCCGAAGAACAACAAAACGATACATTCACAAAAACGTTACCATTGAAAACTTATTAAACGCAACGTAATGATGTCAGCCAGCAATATTTTGCGTAGCATAAAAGACGGCCAACTACAAAACGAGTTAACTATTGGGTGAGAAAATGGCTGACAAATGCAGTTGGTTAACCAATTGCATTATAGATAGCAAACACCAGTATATCAATGAGAAAGCGCGTCCCATGTGTATCAAAGAATGCTATCTTGCATACTGCATAGAGTGCTGGCTAGAACGTGTAGCGAATACGCGTCGGCTGGTTCCATTATGCCCATAGAACACTTCACCAATGGAATGCATTTAACACATAGCGTTATATCAAGTACACTTAGTTTAACACAGCAATCATCCAATGACAATGTGTATGACAAATCCATCATAAATTCGGTGTACCATGTACAGTGGGCCAATGAGAATGTGTGTAACAATCACCCAATCACAGCCGGTGTATTACAGCAATCCACCAATACGAATTCATGTTACATACCTGACGACCGACCAGTCCAGGAATGTTGTCACAGATCAGCCCGGCTCCCACCAGGGAGAGGGAGTTCACCTGTAGTTGGCTGACGTACCTGCAGCGGGAAAGAGTTCTCGATAGAGCGCATACATGCATACATACATACATACATACATACATACATACATACATACATACATACATACATACATACATACATACGTACAAACAAACATTCATGCACGCACGCACGCAACGCACGCACACACACACACACAAGATGTCGTCCGCCAAACTATAGGCCTAGGAAAAATTTATTTTTGACCAATTGTATAAATCTTATTATAATCCACCGTGAGTATGTATGTTTATATGTACGTGTGTATGTTATGTTACTGCTCCTAGACGCTTTGTACCCCGGGCACCAAGCTTTCAGGGCCCTACCTACAACCCACGGTCGGGTCGTCTCAGCTTTGTACCCCGGACACCAAGCTTTCAGGGCCCCACCTACGACCCACGGCTGGGTCGTCTCAGCTTTGTACCCCGGGCACCAAGCTTTCAGGGCCCTACCTACGACCCACGGCCGGGTCGTCTCAGCTTTGTACCCCGGGCACCAAGCTTTCAGGGCCCCACCTACGATCCAAGGACGGGTCGTCTCAGCTTTTTTCACGAAATTCACCCCATTATTCCCATTTCTACGAACACTCGAATTACACGTTGTAATTATTACGTACAACTACAATTACGTATAATTGACAACGTCATACGTCTTTACTTCGATTGCCCGAACTTATATCTTATAATACAAGCACTAAGTACCAAGGCATATATGGATATTTTTGTAATAATGGTATGTATCCTGAAATTTGGTAAACACGAACTACCAAGTTATCCCATTTTTTAATAATTGAATTTTACGCAATGTTTTAGTGACATGGATCTTTTATTATTTATTCATTCATTAACGTATTTAACTTTATTAACTTTCACTGAGTTCATTATGTAATTCACGTCGGAATGGCACAAGCGAAACAAACGTGCTTCACTTCACGAACGCAAACATGCTCTTAATAATAATAATTATGTATTATTGTATATATATATATATATATATATATATATATATATATATATATATATATATATATATATATATATATATATATATATATATTTCAACATCGTTACATGTTTAATGTATGTTTGTATGTATGTGGGATTTTACCTGAAAACAGTTTTATAAGCACATAAACCTACGGACGTGTCTGTGATGAAGTCTATCTTATTCTACACAGACGTTCACACTATGCTTGTTGTCTTGTGGTCTTGTTGTCCTTGTCTCCATACATTCACGGACCAGGAGGGTGGGGGTGAGGGGTGAGGGGTGAGGGGGATCCTGAGAATTAGGGCGAGGGAGTGAGGGGGTCCTGAGAATGAATACGCTTTATGAGAATAGGTAAATGTCGACAATTGTGAATGGTCCCTTAGTAGGTCCAACGCGTGAGTTTTTTTACATGACAAGCAGCCGAGCCCACTGTCAGCCGAGCCCACTGTCAGCGTGTTTATGGCACTACGTCTCCTAGAACGACCCGATACAGTTTTGGAGAAATTGGCGGGTGGGCTTCTAGTCTGCTCTGTCAACCGGGTGTAAGGGTGGTGGGTTATCCATCAAGCGTCAGACAAGTGAGATTTTCAACATTAATGATGCAAGAAACGATACCGTAATGCGAGGCCAGCGGTTCCCAACCTGGAGTACGCGTACCTGCGGCAGCACGCGTACCCGCGGTGGTTCGCGTACCTGCGGCGGTACGCGAGAGGTCAGCCGGGAGGTACGCGGGGAGTTGGCTGAAACTACGTAGGGCCGTCAATACATGTGCCATTTTGTTTGGAACATGAAGTAGAAAACTTAATTATGTAATATATTATCAAAGTCACAGAAAACGTAGTTCTTGTCATGCAAACATTAAACGCTAGTACAAAATGTCGCCACCCACATAAGATTATCATATGCCGCTATGGTGTTGCTGTTGTGTTAGGCACTTATCAATGACCTCCCCGTGGGGCAGGCATATCACAGATTTGTACCGCACTTTTGGCCACCTGGATCTTCACGAAGAGATTGCATTGATGGAAAGGCCTAATAGATGTCTGTACAAACGATGGACGTCATACGTGGACTATTACTGTGTCTTACTGACGAAGCTGTGAGAGGGAAATGCCAAGGACGGGAAATTCAATAAAAACAAAAACTTCGAAGCGCGGCGCTTGAAGGTGAAACACGGGGACGGGAACACAGGTCAACTAGTACAGGGCACCTGTCTTCCATGTTTAAGGTGTTCCACTCCTATTTGCTAATTCAAAACCCGTTCGTTGTCGAGGTGCGGTTTTTCCCGGATGGCGTGCAGGATGACTGAACGACTCCAACGCGCGAGATGAATTTGAAATTATTCCTCCGAACAAGTTCTGATCTAAAATGATCTGTAGCTAATGTGCCCGTGAGCCCATTGTCTCTGTGAGCAAGGATGTTCGGCATTGTGTGCCCGTTAGGCCATTGTCTCTGTGAGCAAGGATGTTCGGCATCGTGTGCCCGTTAGGCCATTGTCTCTGTGAGCAATGATGTTCGGCATCGTGTGCCCGTGAGGCCATTGTCTCTGTGAGCAAGGCTGTTCGGCATTGTGTGCCCGTTAGGCCATTGTCCCTGTGAGCAAGGATGTTCGGCATCGTGTGCCCGTTAGGCCGTTGTCTCTGTGAGCAAGGATGTTCGGCATCGTGTGCCCGTTAGGCCGTTGTCTCTGTGAGCAAGGATGTTCGGCATCGTGTGCCCGTTAGGCCGTTGTCTCTGTGAGCAAGGATGTTCGGCATCGTGTGCCCGTTAGGCCGTTGTCTCTGTGAGCAAGGATGTTCGGCATCGTGTGCCCGTTAGGCCGTTGTCTCTGTGAGCAAGGGTGTTCGGCATCGTGTGCCCGTTAGGCCGTTGTCTCTGTGAGCAAGGATGTTCGGCATCGTGTGCCCGTTAGGCCGTTGTCTCTGTGAGCAAGGATGTTCGGCATCGTGTGCCCGTTAGGCCGTTGTCTCTGTGAGCAAGTATGTTCGGCATCGTGTGCCCGTTAGGCCGTTGTCTCTGTGAGCAAGGATGTTCGGCATCGTGTGCCCGTTAGGCCGTTGTCTCTGTGAGCAAGTATGTTCGGCATCGTGTGCCCGTTAGGCCGTTGTCTCTGTGAGCAAGGATGTTCGGCATCGTGTGCCCGTTAGGCCGTTGTCTCTGTGAGCAAGGATGTTCGGCATCGTGTGCCCGTTAGGCCGTTGTCTCTGTGAGCAAGGATGTTCGGCATCGTGTGCCCGTTAGGCCGTTGTCTCTGTGAACAAGGGTGTTCGGCATCGTGTGCCCGTTAGGCCATTGTCTCTGTGAGCAAGGATGTTCGGCATCGTGTGCCCGTTAGGCCATTGTCTCTGTGAGCAAGGATGTTCGGCATTGTGTGCCAGTTAGGCCATTGTCTTTGTGAAGAAGGATGTTCGGCATTGTGTGCCCGTTAGGCCATTGTCTCTGTGAGCAAGGATGTTCTGCATCGTGTGCCCGTTAGGCCATTGTCTCTGTGAGCAAGGATGTTCGGCATCGTGTGCCCGTTAGGCCATTGTCTCTGTGAGCAAGTATGTTCGGCATCGTGTGCCCGTTAGGCCGTTGTCTCTGTGAGCAATGATGTTCGGCATCGTGTGCCCGTTAGGCCGTTGTCTCTGTGAGCAAGGATGTTCGGCATCGTGTGCCCGTTAGGCCGTTGTCTCTGTGAGCAAGGATGTTCGGCATCGTGTGCCCGTTAGGCCGTTGTCTCTGTGAACAAGGGTGTTCGGCATCGTGTGCCCGTTAGGCCATTGTCTCTGTGAGCAAGGATGTTCGGCATTGTGTGCCCGTTAGGCCATTGTCTTTGTGAAGAAGGATGTTCGGCATTGTGTGCCCGTTAGGCCATTGTCTCTGTGAGCAAGGATGTTCGGCATCGTGTGCCCGTTATGCCATTGTCTCTGTGAGCAAGGATGTTCGGCATCGTGTGCCCGTTAGGCCATTGTCTCTGTGTGCAATGATATTCAGCATTGTGTGCCCGTTAGGCCATTGTCTCTGAGAGCAAGGATGTTCGGCATTGTTCAGCATGAATACCAAATGACGCGTCAAAATGCATGTGAAGGATAGCCTCTGAATCTCCCCGTCCAGAATCGAGGCCTTGGTTTTGAGCAATCGTATATATATATATATATATATATATATATATATATATATATATATATATATATATATATATATATATATATATATATATATATATATATATATATATATATATATATATATACGCAGCCGTCATATCGAGTTCCTCAAATAGATTGTCCGACTGCAATCACTCATGCGAAGATACTTACCTCTTTAAAACGTGTTTATTACTGAATTGCGTTTTGAAAATTTCGCCACTAAGTATATAGTCCATGTTCATATGATGATGCACGGGGCCAATAATTTCAGGACTTAGGGGTACGGGGGGGGGAGGAGGGGGGGTGAAAAAAATTGGAAGAGTCTATGCCTATGCCCACCTATATACTCAACATGCAACAATTCATCTGACGCCATATTTTCTCAATGGTGCCAATTTTATCAGCTATCTGCTATCATCATTCTGTGTTGTCGTGAAAATTAGGAATATAAAAAACAAACTAATCATCTAATTTGATCGTTTCACATACCTGCGGGAAATATGAAATTCTCTAATGCCTTTGTTTTTGTGCGATGCCGAGCTTGGGTCTCTCGAGGGTTTTAGCGCAATATAAATGTTTTATAGTGCATAGTGTTTTGTATATTCTCAATAAAAAACGTTTTCAAAGGCGTTCCCAGTCGGACGTCGTCCAACGTAATCAATAACATTATGCAGTAGCGTGTCACTGACACATATTCTTCCAAACCAGACACAAGATGTTGAAATTAGATATATTGTAGCACTCAAATAGATCTTTATGCACCCATTACATGACACATACAGTACTACAAGTACCAACTACATGACTACTTGCTAGTATTTACAACCACATTGCATCGGTGGGGGTCACTGCGTCGCAAAAATTCAGAAAAAAAGAGGTACGTTTATAATGAAGGCGGAAGTAATCGGCTCGTCCCTAGGCAGGGTCAACGGCCCCAGTAGAGACAGTTGAACAGGTTTTGAAAAACGCACGCGTGCATATGGCACTTGCGATCCTATTCAGAATCGGAACTATATGACTGAAGGTTTAAAACTTACACACACTAATCGTTTCACATGTGTATTCCGTGACATGCCATCTGCACATTGACGTCAAGCAAGAAGCAGAAGAAATATGCTCCAAATAACTGATTAGGAGTGCGTTTATCGTGACTCAAACTGGTTTTCATGATCATGGTGTGTCTAGGGCAGATTTGCAACCTAGCGGAGCCCATCCCTCTCCAGGCTGGTTGACCACAGCCAATATCCACCAAAAAAAAGTGGCTCGCCTTGGTCCTGAACACGTGGTCGTTGAACTCATCTTGGAGCCCTTCCGTCCTGGCCGTTGACTTCATCGAGGAAGACATCCGCCCTGTGATGTCATGTTAACATCACCGTATTTTACCCATACGTGGTAGACTCGTGGGGGCGGGAGCGTCTTATTCCATCCTGTACAGGTCCATTGGACCTGCCCACTGCCCTCGACTAGTGGGCGATATTTTCCGAAATCAACGCCCACAAGACGTCATGCGATGTTACTTTTTTCATCACAAAACGTTATAATTTTATATTTATGCACGGTTATTGTCAAGTACCTGTAGTGTATACATATAAGAATGCATACAGACATGACATAAATGTTTATTTCCATTTCTATAACAAACCGGAAGAATTGGCGAGTGTCTTCCCTAGCACCACCCCCCCCCCCGCTTCGTTGCAGCGTGTGGCCACTTGCGCTGAAATGTTTACAAAATAATGCCACACGAACGCAGCGAAACTGCTTATTGACGCATACGGTGTTTACAAAACAGAAAGAAGTCTAGGTCACGGGGATAAACGGGTGAGTTGTTCATAATCTCCGACAGAGATTAATTGACGAAGGCACGGGCCAAAAGTAGGCGCTGCTATGGGAAGCAGCTTGTTTGTAGGTCTAGGCAGCGTCTCAAAAACTATTTCTGTTTTGGCATTTCCGACGCGATATCGGTTCGGAACTAATAACTTAAGATTTAAAATTGACACGCACAAACCGTCTCACTTGTGTGTTCCGTGGCATACCGTCTGCACATTGGTGTCAATGAGCAGACGGAATGTGCTCCAAATAATATGTTATGAAAAGCTTAGCGTCTACCAGTGGGCGATATTGTCCTAAATCAACGCGGTTTTCACCACAAAAGGTCATAATTTTATATAAAATTTTATGCAAATTTTAATGACACACGTATATTAATTATTACATACTTTTATTGTTCCCCTCACTGTGTCGTCAGACACACAAAGCAGAAAGCAAAAGGCGCCATCCATCTCTATCTTTAGCCATTCTTTCAGGTTTTGTGTCTTAATTTTCTGGGTTTGGGCTTGATTATTATATATGATAATATACATGAAATATTATGAAAGTGTTCATTGCATTTTAATAATGTTCCAAATAGTCCAGACTAGTTTTTTGTGCCCTGGATCCTCGCGTCTCGTTAACTATAAATGCGAGTTCTTGCCTATTTGTAGGTCGTGACGACATAGTTATATCATTAATAATTTTCTTACAGCCTAAGGAGTTGAATTCTATTTATGTATGTGGTCGTGAGCGAGAAATGGGTGCCGTATTTTGATCACGCCATTCCATCTTAACACACCACAACAACGCGCCAACCAGTCATAAAACATGCACAAAGCCATCCATCTCCGCTGAAGACGTAATCTGCCGTCTTGCAGTTTAATTAATGTTTTACTGGCGTATGTCTAAGTCGACCGGAAGTTGTCAACGAAAGTGTTTCTTATGGCCACCTGGCGAATGCGACGGAGACCAGCAGTATTGGAATAGCGCGCGACTTATGCGTTATGTAAACTGTTGACAGTGTGGCGACGTTGGGACGGGTGTTAATTAGCGCCATGTTTGTTTATCGATAAGGTCCGACGAAAATTGTTTTCCCACACTTGGTGCTGGCGGCGGAAAATGTTATCCCAGCGAAATCAGTTGTCCAACTGTCACCGATTGCGATCTGTCACATGTCCTACCGATGTAGTGACTGGGGGAGTTGCGTTACTGGTTGTATTACAAAACCACTTGATATGTTAGGCGGGATCAGATGATGAGTTCACACAAAAGACAAGGAAGTTAAGTTGGCACGGGGGGGGGATGGGGAGGAGGGGTAGGACGGAAACGAAGAGGGTGAGAGGGGAGGGGAGGGTAGGGAGACGGAGACGGTAGATGGGGAATGATGGAGAAACATACATATTAATATAGAGAGCAGAGACACATAGAGGGAGAGCAAGAGAGAGAGGGAGAGAGAGGGGTGATAGAAAGAGGGAGGGAGAAAGAGGGTGAGAGAGGGGGGAGAATGAGGGAGGGAGAAAGAGGGAGAGAGAGGGGGTGATAGAAAGAGGGAGGGAGAAAGAGGGTGAGAGAGGGGGGAGAATGAGGGAGGGAGAAAGAGGGTGAGAGGCGGAAGGAGGGAGGAATGGAGAAGGAGAGCGAGAGGAAGCGGAAGAAGGAAATAAAGAGTGAGAAGGAGAAAGGGAGAAAGACAAATAGATAGAGGCGAAAGGAGAGGCGGATCAAGGGAGGAGCGATGATGGAGAGAGAGAGAGAGAGAGAGAGAGAGAGGAGAGAGAGAGGGAGAGAGAGAGAGGGGGGAGGGGAGAGAGAGAGGGAGAGAGAGAGAGAGAGAGAGAGAGAGAGGAGAGAGAGAGAGAGAGAGAGAGAGGGGGAGGGGGAGGTGAAGGAGCAGGAGCAAGTCATTTGTGAGAGGGCTAGAAACACGGGAGAGGGAATGGGCGGACGGGAGACGCGTATATTGAGAGGTGAAGAGGGATACGAGAATAGGAAACATTTAGTCGGCGGTGGGGAAGACAGGCCGTACTGTCGCCCGACTGACAGCGCTGATACGGATTTCAACAAGTCGGTCGTAGCGGTGATACTAATGAGATAAACAGTTGAGTATTTTTGACGTGTTGCAGACGTCAGACGCTGGTTGCGGTGAAACGTAAACGTAAATGAATGACCCGGCGAATCAACGTAAATGACACAGATTTCGACTCGATTTCACAACTCCGAAAAGGCAACGATACCAACACTGCGTATGACTCAGTAAGTGCGAATTCGTAATATTGGAACCGTGACAAGCGATAACGGATATATCCTGACATTAGCGTTAAGACGCACTTTGCAGTCGTGTGTATTTAACGAAGTTTTACAAGCGCGCACGCACGCACGCCCGCACGCCCGCACGCACGCCCGCACGCACGCACGCATACACCTGTCGCGGCGAAGAAAAGACGAACAGACGCGCAGCGGTGACGGTGAACATGTTGCGACAAGGCAACACGCCCGCCCTGTAATTACTGTCACTGCGATGTCTCTCTGTAATTAGATGGCCCTCATACACAGAACGTGCTGACGACCACACGCGCGGTATCGCACCAGTTTTCACAAAAAAATTCAGACCTACATTAGTGAAATTTAAAGGGCGATACCCCCCAGTAAGATATGGGAACAAGCGCCAGCTACTTGGAAGCAAATGTATTATTTGAAACTATTATCTAACGGTTATTTATTTAAGCAAACTTGTAAGACACGAGTCATAATTCGGAGAAAACAGAAACTGGCTTTCATCTATATTTTCTTAGATATGAATATGATGATATACAA
This sequence comes from Lamellibrachia satsuma, assembly GCA_033239005.1. NCBI lineage: Eukaryota > Metazoa > Annelida > Polychaeta > Sabellida > Siboglinidae > Lamellibrachia > Lamellibrachia satsuma. Next base: position 15,208,523 of record BSQZ01000004.1, read on the forward strand.
TTGCTTTTCAAACGTATGCTTCTTCAATACTAGCCGTCAGTCTAAGTAAATATGCAGAATAAACATACGTAGATATAAATATAGCAAAATAAAGTCGGTAAAACCATTACATTGTTGAACGAATGTAGGCGTTTACAGTCTGATCGTTTTTATCGTAATGTCAGGTTACACAGTATGTATGTATGTATGTATGTATGTATGTATGTATGTATGTATGTATGTATGTATGTATGTGGTATGTATGTATGTATGTATGTATGTATGTATGTATATATATATATATATATATATATATATATATATATATATATATATATATATATATATATATATATATATATATATATATATATATATATATATATATATATATATATATATATATATACCCTAATATCTGGACCGCCCAAATGCGTTTTATTGAACCACGAACATATAATTTGACTGGTATATATTTATGAATGTCGTTCAGCATGCTGTGTAAACACGATATTCGAGTCCAAAAGTTCAAAATAAGCAAATAACGATCCAGTGACACATATGTGGTTCATTAAAACACGTTTGGGCGACCAAGATATAAGAATCTATATAGTTTAATCTAAGCAACATGATGTTGCATGTTCCATGGAAACTACTACTACTAACGGAAGGGCTACTCGTGTCGCCTAAATAATATAAATGAACATGATTTTTTTAATTATACTGGATATTTTATTTATTTATCTACCTAACATCAACAGTCGCCGATTAAAGCAGCGTCATTCACGGATTCAGCGGTTTTAATCAATTACCTCCAAGGCTACGCGATAGTGTCAATTACGGTTTGGGACTATTTCCTGACTATTCGCTATTCCGTGATACTATCGCAATACTATAATGATAGTAATGAAACTATCGCAATAGTATTGCAATAATATCACAGCTATCGCGATACTATCGTAATAGTATTGCAATAATATTACAGCTATCGCGATACTATCGTAATAGCAAGACTATCCCCTAATAAAAACGATTAGACTGTTTGCCTTTATGAAGTACCTCAAGGAACGGTACTTACCACCAGCTTGAGTGGACGGTGGCCGCGAAGTACGCTACGGAAATGACGAGAACGGCTCTTGTCCGCCAACAGGCGTCACCCATAGTTAGGCGGCCGCCCTAGAGCCATCCGGAGCCGGTATCCAGTCTGAGTTCAGCGGTGGTGGTGTCTTCGTATCACCTAACCAACCCCATGGCAGAAATCAAACGATGGTGCTGCGCTGGCAACAATGAACGCGGCCCGACTGCGTGTGTCGCGCGGAGATCGACACCGCCAGACTGCGGGTCGATTTCAGCGAGGAAGCGCAGAGCGTCTCGGTCGTCACCGGATCGCGTCAATTAACCAATCAACGAACGGTGATTCCCCACCGAGTCGATCCGCCTTGTTCCGCGTCGGTTCGCGGTGCCGATTAATGATAATTATACTAACGCATGGTTTGTTCGCAAAGTACGCGGATACATAAATAAATAGCCGAAATGCAGGCAGTTATCGTACAACTCAAAGCTTCTAAATACACCCTACCGCATTTGTCATGCGCGGCATCAATTTCTGCACTGTGTGCCCACGGCGCATTTCCGTCAAGCTAAAATGGAACCGCCTGTTGCATAAACTGCCATTTACGGATGTCTATAGAAAACACCGCCCCACATTTCGAAGGCGTGGTGGTTCTAAAATTATGCAGACGCGACTACTGTTTTCATAACCCTTTAAGTTTAAAGCATCGAACGGTAGTCAGCCGCTTGTAGAAACATGCCAGTCTGTGTGTGTCTCGGCGTAATCCCTTCTCTAAATAGTTCGATACAATCATACCGTGGTTCTGGCTGACTGACGACTGCCCATGACAGGGGGCGTCTCATGACAGTCACTAGCACGTATCGTATATGCATAGGCAGTTATCGTCTGATGATGTCCTGTCCAACAGCTTTCAAGACCCTTTCACAATCAATTAAAAAGATACCGCTGATTAGCAAAGTAATTCAATCGTGGCCTTCTTCCTTTTCAAGCGCGGCCTTCTTCCATTTCAATCGCGGCCTTCTTCCATTTCAATTACTGCCTTCTTCCATTTATGTCGCTAACAACGAAAATGTCGCATCCATAATAGAGGCAGTGTGTTCATTTGCGCAGGCGCGTCCTCAGAGGGGTTCGAGCCTACACAATCAGCCAGGTATTTCTGGGATGATTTCTGAAAATGTCACAGTTTAACAACATTCTTTCAAAAAAGGGGGGTTCGTTCGAACCATCCAGAATCCACCCATGAGGACGGGGTTGTTTCGGATTGAAGTTAAGATTTTGCGCCACACGAATGTTTCACACCGGTATATCCACATAGTGGGTGAACCTGTCACTGTTTGTGCACACGCGTCATCTAAAAAATAGCTGAGATATTTGTCTGGTTCACGTAGAGGCGTTAACGTGAATGTGAATCATTTATCGATAATTGGCAGGTTTTGTGCGTGTAGAACGGTAGTTGAGACTGCCCGTTATACAACGTCTCGTTATCTGACAGATAAATACGTTTAACGAGACCGTGGACAGGTGTTGAATGGTGAATCTAGCGAAGCTACGGCAACACATCATTGGCGAATAAGGTACTGTACTTATAGGCTGGCTATCGTCCCATCTTAGAAACGTTTTATTCAGTATAACTTTAATCAATTGTGTATAATTGTGTATATGAATTGGTAAACTTTCGGTTGTTTCAATGGAAATAAGAGGGTAAAATTTGTACTTATTTATATGGGCAGCAGCCTGCTTTCTCAACACCCTGGTCTCCCAACAGTGTTTAGTATGGGTGGGGGCAACCGAGCGAGCCCGGAGTGGGGGGTCGGGGGAATCTCGTTGTCCTAGATATGATTGCGACCGCTACAACAGGGGTGGAAATAGTTAAAAATTACATGTGTAAAAAAAAGGTCCCACGGCTGCAGTCTCAAGGAAAGAACATTTCAAGTGAAAGTTCATCACCAGTTCATCTGAGTTCATCATCACCATCATCATCGTCGTTGTGCTGTCATCATCATCATCATCATCATCACCAATCATCACCATTTGCAACTGTCTTGTCCGACAGCGGATTTCATCGAGCCAGGTCTTCTCCAACATACTGTTCCCTTAATCGTATGGGTTCCGTAGCCATTTCAACGGAAATCAGAGTTCATGATCCGCATGGTTTCGTCCAACAACGGATCTACGGTGTTTCCTGCTTGATCTTCTTTGTAACAGCTGTTTTATTGACTGTGCATCACCAGTCGAGATTTCTTGTGGGAGGAACAATCTCCTCATAGGTCAGGCACGAAATCGGATGCCTTCAAATCCAGCCAGAGGCTTCTCCGAGCAGGAATGCCATCCAACCACCAGTATATAGAAGATAATTTGGTGCAATCACCTTATTCAACCGGATAAACCTCCTCTAATACGAAGAACCATCAGAGCTTCAACATCTCGCCACACAGCTGCTGTGGCAATTCCATCCTCAAACACTGCTGGTCACGAAAAAACATTCTTACCGACTGCCACCCGCCTCTGGAATGAACTCACAGAGTAAATTACAATCAGGGAGAGAGAACGATTCAAGACAGAATTCAACGGCTTCCTTGGTGCCTTGCGTCAGCGCCCGTCCCAGGGTGGAAAGGGGCAGCTGCTCAGCCAAGACGGACAGGAAAAACCAAGTTCCGGAAACTCAGTCCACAAAGAAAAAAGGTAATTTCTTCAAAATTTTCTTCAAAACCAATACGAAAGTTGTCTATGTGATTTTCCTGTTGTAGATATCAACAAGATTCGCTCGATATATATCTTCCCAAGAGCAAAAAAGATCGGTAATCTGATATATTTTTAGCAAGGTTTCTTCAAGTAACTAAATGTCTCATCAAAACCAACACTATTGTTAGGAGTTTCGTGTTAATGGCTTCCACTTCAGCGATTCTACGGTTGAGTACACAAGCCGAACTCTGAGCCGGACCTCTACAACACAACCGGACCCTGAGCTGGACCTCTACACAGACCGTAAGTCAACATCTTAGTTTTGCATTCAACGAGACAATACGCTACATTAGTCACACGTTTGCGGAACTTGGTTTTCCGGTCCGTCTTTTAATTGGATATGTTTACGTAGCAGATGCGTTCTAAAATGCACACGCAACGGTACACTATGCACCTAATTGTAGAATGTTTTGAGTACTAGGCCTAAATAAAATTACTAATAGAGGTCTCGTTTAAGATGGTGTTTAAAAAAAATATAGACCTATATACAGGACGGACAAGGCGTAACATTTGACACATTTTCATCCCGGAGCGTGCTATAGGCTATTCCAGTTAGGAAAGTCCGTTTCGAAACTGCTGAAATAAATGGGATTAACGTTTGACCGTATTCCGGCATGTCGTATGAATATAAAGCCGCATCAGACGACTTATGAACCAAACTAGTAACACACATACCGGTAACAGAGACATATCTCGGTCAAACTCCAAACAACGTTCTGATTTTTTTAAAGCAAGAAATGCCACAAATTCGGAAGGTCTGTGTCATCTAGTTGCCTGGGTATAGATCATGCATACAAACTTTAAAATATATATTACTATATGCTGCAACGTATATTATCAAACACAGTAAAATAATAAAGTGAAATAAAAAATCTTATTATTACGAAAGAAGAAAAAAATCGACGACAGTTATCGATGCCAGCCACACCCCGGACTTCGGGAATAAATAACAACATGGCGTTACTACACGCCCTGATAGCAGCTCAATATACTTTCGAAACTCACAGGAAGATATTTTGAACAGCTGACAGTGGAACAAGAAGGCACGAAATAATGTCAGCAACAAAACAGTTTAGATCGGATATGAGAACGTACTCATTCTCAATGAGGAGACACTGTATATGAATAGAATAACTTTCTGCATATTGTGTAGACGTGAGTAGTGTCAAAACATCTAAGAACAACACTGACTGATATCTGACAAAGACGGACCACACTTCCATAGCCTCAGGCCGTTGGCGTCTCATTGCAACCTCTCTACCCACGTCGAGTCCACCACCTGTCCAATGTTCGTGCGTGAGTGCGTACGTGTGTGTACTTGTGCGTACGTGTCTGTACTATTCAATCAAGTAGAAGTCGCATTACAGACACATTGCCATTCACTATTTCATGCTTCATTCAATAATGTATATTCCATTCTCAATGGTGTGTTAAGTAAGAATCCGGTAATGTGTTTCCTTTGGAAACTAAAAAAGCTTAATATATGAATATGTGAATACCTACATTGTGTATAAGATGTATAAATGTGTGTAATGCAATTAATGTAATAACAGTGACATGTACGGGTGACACTTACTTTGCGAACCACGCGTTCTTTGCTGTAACAACGTGCCCCGTATGATGTAACAACTTGCCCCGATTACTGGTCTAATTGTTACAGTCGACTGCGCCTGGGAAATTTCACATATCTACCTAACTATAATATGGAATATCACTGGTATGGTACATTTTATTAATACGAATAATACATTTAATGTATGTGTTAACAGAAATAATACATCTAACTTATTTTCCCCCAAAAAGGACATTAACTGAAAATTGTAACAACTAACTCCGGTTTCCCCAACATTTACATGAACATCGATTTATGGGAACTAGCACTTATCCGTAGAAAACCTTCACTTGTATCAATGAGGAATGGGTGGATATTGAGGGTTACATTGCAAGCGTCCTCGAGTAGGGTGAGGGTGTTAGCAGAGCGTTAATGAGTCTATACAATACCACATTTCACACTAACCAAACATCACTGTGGCGTAACATTATAATCAACCCAAACTTTTATTTTGTTGTATTATTTCTTTCTCCTTATACCGTACATACGTCAACGAACGGCAAGTTTTGAGACGTTACAATTACACCAACCAATATTAGAGTGTAGCTAAACCATTTTGCTCGTTTCCTCCAGGTGGCTGCTGATGTTGTTGATCCACCGTAACCTGGGCCTTCCTCTCAGTCCCTCTCCCTCCAGGTGGCTGCTGATGTTGTTGATCCACCGTAACATGGGCCTTCCTCTCGGTCCCTCTCCCTCCAGGTGGCTGTTGGTGTTGTTGATCCACCGTAACATGGGCCTTCCTCTCAGTCTCTTTACCTCCAGGTGGCTGCTGGTGTTGTTGATCCACCGTAACATGGGCCTTCCTCTCAGTCCCTCTCCCTCAAGGTGGCTGCTGGTGTTGTTGATCCACCGTAACATGTGCCTTCCTCTCAGTCCCTCTCCCTCCAGGTGGCTGCTGATGTTGTTGATCCACCGTAACATGGGCCTTCCTCTCGGTCCCTCTCCCTCCAGGTGGCTGTTGGTGTTGTTGATCCACCGTAACATGTGCCTTCCTCTCGGTCCCTCTCCCTCCAGGTGGCTGCTGATGTTGTTGATCCACCGTAACCTGGGCCTTCCTCTCGGTCCCTCTCCCTCCAGGTGGCTGTTGATGTTGTTGATCCACCGTAACCTGAGCCTTCCTCTCGGTCCCTCTCCCTCCAGGTGGCTGTTGATGTTGTTGATCCACCGTAACCTGAGCCTTCCTCTCGGTCCCTCTCCCTCCAGGTGGCTGTTGGTGTTGTTGATCCACCGTAACCTGGGCCTTCCTCTCGGTCCCTCTCCCTCCAGGTGGCTGTTGGTGTTGTTGATCCACCGTAACCTGAGCCTTCCTCTCGGTCTCTCTCCCTCCAGGTGGCTGTTGGTGTTGTTGATCCACCGTAACCTGGGCCTTCCTCTCGGTCCCTCTCCCTCCAGGTGGCTGTTGGTGTTGTTGATCCACCGTAACCTGGGCCTTCCTCTCAGTCTCTCTCCCTCCAGGTGGCTGTTGGTGTTGTTGATCCACCGTAACCTGAGCCTTCCTCTCGGTCCCTCTCCCTCCAGGTGGCTGTTGGTGTTGTTGATCCACCGTAACCTGGGCCTTCCTCTCAGTCTCTCTCCCTCCAGGTGGCTGTTGGTGTTGTTGATCCACCGTAACCTGAGCCTTCCTCTCGGTCCCTCTCCCTCCAGGTGGTTGTTGGTGTTGTTGATCCACCGTAACCTGGGCCTTCCTCTCGGTCTCTTTACCTCCAGGTGGCTGCTGATGTTGTTGATCCACCGTAACATGGGCCTTCCTCTCGGTCCCTCTCCCTCCAGGTGGCTGCTGATGTTGTTGATCCACCGTAACCTGTGCCTTCATCTCAGTCTCTCTCCCTCCAGGTGGTTGTTGGTGTTGTTGATCCACCGTAACATGGGCCTTCCTCTCGGTTTCTTTCCCTCCAGGTGGCTGCTGATGTTGTTGATCCACCGTAACATGGGCCTTCCTCTCGGTCTCTCTCCCTCCAGGTGGCTGCTGATGTTGTTGATCCACCGTAACCTGTGCCTTCATCTCAGTCTCTCTCCCTCCAGGTGGTTGTTGGTGTTGTTGATCCACCGTAACCTGCGCCTTCCTCTCTGTCTCTTTACCTCCAGGTGGCTGTTGATGCTGTTGATCCACCGTAACCTGTGCCTTCCTCTCAGTCTCTCTCCCTCCAGGTGGTTGTTGATGTTGTTGATCCACCGTAACCTGGCCCTTCCTCTCAGTCTCTTTCCCTCCAGGTGGCTGTTGGTGTTGTTGATCCACCGTAACCTGTGCCTTCATCTCAGTCTCTCTCCCTCCAGGTGGCTGTTGATGTTGTTGATCCACCGTAACCTGTGCCTTCATCTCAGTCTCTCTCCCTCCAGGTGGCTGTTGGTGTTGTTGATCCACCGTAACCTGTGCCTTCATCTCAGTCTCTCTCCCTCCAGGTGGTTGTTGATGTTGTTGATCCACCGTAACCTGTGCCTTCATCTCAGTCTCTCTCCCTCCAGGTGGTTGTTGATGTTGTTGATCCACCGTAACATGTGCCTTCATCTCAGTCTCTCTCCCTCCAGGTAGTTGTTGATGTTGTTGATCCACCGTAACCTGTGCCTTCATCTCAGTCTCTCTCCCTCCAGGTGGCTGTTGGTGTTGTTGATCCACCGTAACCTGGGCCTTCCTCTCAGTCTCTTTCCCTCCAGGTGGTTGTTGATGTTGTTGATCCACCGTAACCTGAGCCTTCCTCTCGGTCTCTCTCCCTCCAGGTGGCTGTTGATGTTGTTGATCCACCGTAACCTGGGCTTTCCTCTAGGTCTCTTTCTCGTCATCTTCGTGGCCATTTTTATTACAGAATCATCTTCACGATTGTACAATCTCAGTTTATACGTCTTGATCAATTCTACAATTGGGATGATGTTGCTTTTTTATTTATTGTAATGACGCATTTTACGTAGGTATTTAGTTATGTTTTATCTTATTTGAGTGGATGTGATTGATGGCCCGTTGAAAATCACGCGATAAAGTGACATGATCACTATCGTGAAATAAAGCTTTTGCTGCTTCTTCTGCTGCTGTTGCTGCTGCTTCTTCTGCTGCTGCTTCTTCTGCTGCTGTTGTTGTTGCTGCTATTGCTGCTGCTGTTGCTGCTGCTGCTGCTGCTGTTGCTGCTCTCTGTGTAGAGATGATCATTTTGCGGTCCGTCCCATTTAGTGTCACCCTGTATCATTCGTACGGCTTCCGTGTCTACTGCAGTGATTCGACTTTCAAGTATCTTTGTCGAAGTCGAGCATTCACTGCCAAGAGTTTGTCTTTCAACAGTCGGACACACACCCAACAGTCTATCTGTATTTAATACCGAAGGAGAGAGTAACAAATGGATTAAAAAAATGTTGTAATCCATTTGTTACTCTCTTCTTCCATATCTCCCTGCTCGTTGATGCTGCCTAGGGATTTGAAGGATGTCAGCTCATATTCACTGATTTTGATGTTCAGATTATGGTGCACTCTTCCAGTCATCACGACTTTCGTTTTCTGCAGGTCCAACTTTAGATGATATTCATTGAACACATTGTGTTCCAGCTATTCCTGATTTCTGCCTCAGATACTGTTGTTTGAGCTATATCATCAGCGTACGCTAACACTGAGCTTCTTCTTGATTTGCTGCTCCTTCCCAAATCATCAAATTCATGTACAAGATGAATAAGAGAGGGAAAGTGGTTATATTACTGTAGCAAAAATACTTCAGTGTCGTGTATACTTTCCCAATAATCAATCTATGTTTAGCCATCTTGTCCAAATGGGCCCCAGTGGAAATAAGCAGCACTGGATTTTTAGGTTATTCTAGATGGAGGCTACTTTCAACAGTCACAAGTAATACTGTGCTTTTATCATTGCTTTATCATTCACTGTTTTGCCATGTATCGATGCATTTTGCTGTATCGATGTCTTCATCTGAACAAAACAAATGACAAAGGCATGGAATCGAGCAATCTGATTAAAACTAAATATCAATGACAATTACTTCCAACATAAACAACACAAACATCGACTATACAACCAGGAACAAACCTTTCATCGACCAGCAACACGTTTATTAAACAGTTTTTAAATGGGCACAGCATCGCAGATTGCCATTCATTCCTAAATGGCGAATTACTAGACAAACTACAACACATATTTCAACGACATTGACATTTGTCGCCTAGTAGTGACATCTTGTACAACAAATTTTAATAACCATTCTGCAGTTGATTTTGCATATTATAATAACGTTTCATAGTAGTAGGGAGATTATTCCTTAATTATTTCTACATTTACAAATTTCAATCCCTTTGTCTGATGCAAAGTCATTTTCAGTTATAACATTAAAACTGGCAGAAAAAGCCTTATTGTTATAACTGTCACGTGATACGGCATGTCTGCAGATGAGAAAAAACAATAATCATGACACTTGACGACAGCCAACAAAGAAACTAGTCCTTAACAACAGCATTACATGAACTGAAATATTAACTTGGCACTGTAATGCATGTTGTTTTCTGCAGTGCAATGCACATCCCACGTTGCCTCTCTGTGTGCATTTATGACCAGAAAATAAACTTTAATAATATAACAATTACGAATGTGGAGCAACAGAAATACACGTAAAATGTACACAACAAATTCCTGCCACTTGTTTCCCGTCATCTATTTCTCCCGCCCATACCCTCTTTATATGCAGCACCAACTCCAAATGAAATGTAATAAAATATACTGTCTCTGTGTAGCACCTCTTCCATCTAACTTAATGGTAACAACTTGATCATTATGGCGCCTCTCACTTATGAGTAAGACGAACATTTATTGTAATATTAGTGTGCGCAGTTTGACGTTTACACAGTCGATATGAAACAATGCCCGCGTTCAGATCACAACTGATCCAAGTTTGATGAACATCTGGCTCCGTGGAGAAATACCCACAGAGTACATGGATCCACAGTTGTCATGTTCCGTGAATGTCGTTATCTAGGTGAAACTAGATCCGGGAGAGTTGCTGGATGAGATTTGATGGGAGAATCGCCTCCAGTTTCTCCAGGACGTAGCTGATGGGCAGATAGAGCCAGCCGAGGATCTAAAATAGATAGAACCAATTGTGAACAAGCAGCAGATAGAGCCAACTGTGACCAAGTAACAGATAGAGCCAACTGAGAACAGGTAGAGGCAATTGAGAACAAGAAAAAGATGGCGCCACCAGCGAACAAGTAACATATGGAGCTAACTGAGAACAAGTAAAAGATAGATCCATCTGAGAACAAGTAGCAGATACAGCCAACTGAGGATCTACAACAGATAGAGCCAGCTGAGAATCTGCAACACACAGAGTCATTTGAGAATCTACAACACATAGAGTCAGCTGAGAATCTGCAACAGATAGAGCCAACTGAGAACAAATAACAAACACAGCCAACTGTAAATAGAAAACAGATATTGCCAACCAAGAATACAAAACAGATAGAGCCAGCTGACAAGTAACACATAGAGCCAGCTGACAACAAGTAACAATCCAGTCGGGAACAGGTAACAAACATATAGAGCCAATTGAGAACATGTAACAGACAGAGCCAGGTGAGAACAACTAACCAATAAAGCCAAAGTAACATATATAGGCAGATGAGAACATGTAACATATAGAGCCAACTGAGAACCTGCAACAGATAGAGCCAACTCAGAACAGGTAACAACTGAGAAGCAGGAACCAATAGAGCCAGCAGAGAATCTACAACATATAGAGCCAACTCAAAACAAGTAACACATAGAACCAACTGAGAATCTGCATCAGACAGAGCTAGCTGAGAACAAGTAACATATAGAGCCAACTGAGAACAAGTAAGAGATAGAGCCAGCTGAGAATCTGCAACACATAACATTAACTAAGGAACATATAGACCTAATGGAAACATGCAATAGATAGAACCAAATGAGATCAAGTAACAGACAGAGCCAAATGAGAACACGTAACAGATAGAGCTAAATGAGAACAAATAACAGATAGAGCTAAATGAGATCAAGTAACAGATAGAGCCAAATGAGAACAAGTAACAGATAGACCCAAATGAGATCAAGTGACAGATTGTGCCAAATGAGAACAAGTAACAGATAGAGCCAAATGAGAACAAGTAACATAGAGCTAAATGAGAACAAGCAACAGATAGAGCCAGCTGAGAATCTGCAACACATAGCATCAACTAAGAACAAGGAACATATAGAGCTAATGGAGAATATGCAATAGAGCCAACTGAGATCAAGTAACGCATATAGCTAATGGTGAATACGCAATGGATAGAGCCAAATATAGAGTCAACAGAGAATTTGTAACAGACAGAACCAGCTGAAAATATTTAACAGCTGGGAATCTACAGTGAAGGGTGCCCAAGAAGATACAGAGAATCAACAATGGTGGAAATAGCTACCTCATAATCTGCAAATACTAAAGCAAAACATGTTGTTCTCTGATAACAATGATTGAGATGCCAGGTGTAGACCGAAGGCCATGGAACGACAGTTAAACCACAGTGGATACAACGGATGTATTGCTCTCAGAAATACACATTGATCTAGCACAACTGTTTGGGAACCCAGCTGGTTGTGTGTACTGTCTGTGGTTTTGCCAGAAACGCAGCTTTGCACAGGGTCAAGCAACTTGAAATCAGTAAAATAAACAAAGAAAACTCTAAAGGTAAACAAGGCAAACATTTAGATGAAATGGTTGATTTTATATTTCATTTATTAATAGTAACACTGTTTTGAAATTTTAGTATGCAAAACTAAAAATTAATAAAACATATTTATTTCAGTTTACCATACAATATAACAAATAAATTTTAAATCACTGAATGTAAAAACACATTTTTGATGGAGATTATTTCTCTGGACACCTGTTAAATAAAGACAAGTATATTTAAACAAAATGGTTGATTTAACTTATTAGTAGTAACATCATTTTTAAAGTTTAACATACACAAAATTTAATAATATGATATTTATTTCAGTTCACGAAATAATATAATAACTGACTGTAAAAGATATAGTTTTGACTGCGGTCGTTTCTCTGGAAACCTGTTAAAGACAACTATGGGCCTGTTGTGTCAAATTCAAATTATGCCACTGGATCCTTGCGTCAACATTCATATATTTCTGGTGACTTCCTCTCGTTAATGGCAACACCCAAACCCGACAAGTCTGAACACATGTTTAGGAAAATCAGAAGTGCAAGTCATGCGTGAAATCAAAGCAGACAAGCGACATTGGAATGCAGACAAATACTTCGTGAATGAACGAGCTGTACTTCTCCAGCAGAAAGTACAGCTCACATGCAAGTGACAGTGGACGATTCAACAGCTGATTAATTTTCAATAGGTGGCACTTGGTGCAAGCACACCCAAAGTGTAAATGATAGGATAATTACCTAGGCTCTGAGGGAGGTTTTCAGGAAGGTTGTTGGTAACATTTTGCAGCCTACTGTGTTTGCTTAATTGATCCTATTGATCCTGAGAGCTGTGTACACACACCATGTGGTGTGCAAGGAGGGCGGAATGACTGGTTCTCTGACACCAGGCCCCAAGGCAGGGGCCATGGTTAAGTGGCTTCTCCTATATCGGATGTGGAGGGCCCACATCTGGTATATATGGGTGAGGGGTAGAGATACAGGGGAATGTAGATATTAATGGGGGAAAGATAGGGAAATTGATATGATAGGGAAATATATATATTATCTAGGGTGTGTTGTGTTGGGTGCTATGTTGGATGGGTGCTGTGTTGGAGGGATGATGTGTTGGATGGTTGCCATGTTGGATGGGTGCCGTGTTGGCTGAGTGTTGTGTTGGATGGTGCTGTGTTGGATGGGTGTTGTGTTGGATGCTGCATTAGATGGATGCAGTGTTGGATGGGTGCTGTGTTGGATGGGTGCCGTGTTGAATGGGTGCTGTGTTGGGGATGCTGTTGGTGGTGCTGTGTTGGATGGGTGCTGCATTGGATGGATCTTGCATTTGATGGGTGCCGTGTTAGATGGGTGCCGTGTTAGATGGATGCTGTGTTGGATGGGTGCTGTGTTGAATAGATTCTGTGTTGGATGGGTGCAGTGTTGGATGGGTGCAATGTTGGATGGATACTGTGTTGGATGGGTGCTGTGAAGGGGTGCTGTACTGGTTGGCATTGTTAGGTGGATTCTATGTTGGATGGGTGCTGTGTTGGATAAGTGCTGTGTTAGATGGGTGCTGTGTTGGATGGGTGTTGTGTTGGATGGGTGATGTGTTGGATTGGCTGAGAGTTATGATGGATACTGCACTGGATGGATGCCATGTTGGATTGGTGCTGTGATGCTCAGGTGACATGGGTGTTCCTGCCTGTCATTAATAAATCACTCACTGTCTTTGCTACAACCCCCATGGATTCTGGGTACTGGTGAGTGAGCAAGGCCAGTAACGCAGTGAATGAACACAGTCCCGCAGTGAACAGAATGAAGAATGGCAGCTCCTTCTTTGGGTAGACGGACACCTCGTGAAATGCTGCAACACACAAGGCTTGTGTAACAGGAAAAAGATAGCTTTAAAATAATAAAGCAACACTACTGGTATGGTTTGATGCTTAATAAAGTTATTATTATTAATATTATTATTATTATGTTGTGATATTTTCAACATTGGAATATGCCCAAAATACTTATAATATATAGAGGAGGCAGACCTCTCAACACCAAAGGTACATAACAGCTAAACAGACAGTAATAGATTTACATTATTTGTAATAATAGAAATGTTTTGTTATATGAACTATTACTTACATGGCAACAGTTCCCTATCAGCATTCTCTGTGCAGGTGGGGTAGGGGTAAAACAAGTGGCCCTTCTCTAGGGGGTATGGAATCATACGGAATGCTGCAAGACACAATAAAAAGACATGAACATATACATGCTATACTGCATAAATTAATCAAATGACTATTGACTTTTTAATCTTTGACAATTAAATTGTTCTTTTATTATGTCCTACTTTTTTAACCTGTTTCTCGATATATATCCTGGAAATTGCTGTCTTCTTAGGATTTCCAGTAATTGTCAGATCCATTATGTGAGTTGTTGCCTAGCAACCATGTCAGTCAGTCAAGCTAACAAACATGGCCAGTGCAAATGTAAAGGTGTTGAACATACAGTCGTAGTTTTCATTGAACTTCTGCCCAAACATAATTTTGTCTTTGCGACAGAGGGCAAAATTGTTTCAGCTAGAACAGCATGTGGGAATGTTGATCTGGCAGATGTGACATCAGACCCTGGATCTGAGAGTTGTTTATGGTATTTTGTTGTGAAATAGTGGACAAATATCAAATGCAAGAGCTGCACAAAAATGACATAGCCTATTCCAATAAGTGTGAATCTCAACAAATTGAAAGCAAGATGTCAACTCTGTTGGGGGAACACTAACTAAACTGTGTGCCTCCTGGTGAATCGTACTAGTACGATTCACCAGGAGGCACACAGTTTGTAGCCACAGCAAATTTATAGTATATAGTTTATGCCATTACAACACATGCATTGAGTAATTATGTTCTATCCAATACATGGCTGCAGTAATGATTTAATAATGCTACTATGATGGAACTATTTATTTATGGTATGACACGGGCATCGTGTACAACAAGTGTGTGCAACAACGACGAACTACTGTTTATGCTCTGATGTGGTCGTCATGCACAAAATGGGAGACGAACATTTGAATCGTTTTAAAACCAAATGACAACTGACGGCAACAATAGAGAACATGGTCCTCAACTTTGAATTTGCTAAAATCATTAGATGTGTGAAATAAATATAAAATTGTACATTTATGATCTGGATCTCCCTGTAATCGTCCTCAATGGATGGAGGAGTAGCACAAAAAATGGATGATTATTTACGTTACCATCTCAGAAGATTACAGGAGGATGCTGATCACATATATATATATATATATATATATATATATATATATATATATATATATATATATATATATATATATATATACCATTTGATATAAATGTCCTGGGAAGATGCCTAGATATGCTCCCTATCATGAGAGTGGGCTAATGGGAACACTTACTTCCTTCCCAGGTACAGTGCAACAGATTGAGAGCTCCCTCCACCCGCTGCCAGTGCTGTAGTTGGGCAAAGGAGTAGGAGAGTGCCTCACTGTCTCCCCGCTTCAAGATATGCTCCGGAGGCAGGATCATGCTCTTCATCTCCAGAAGATACTGCAAGTTGAGATGCAAGCTTGAGTCCAATATTTGTAAAAAATAAATTAAATTGATTAGCAATATCCATTTTGTCGGTGACAATTTTCCCCCAAATTTTAAAAGCGCAAGGAAATTGTTGTTTTGTTGGTGTTTTCTTAATTATTTCTTTACTAATAGACCAAGTCTTTGTAATATCATTTTTATGTTTCTCAAAACTGGATTCATAACACATTTGTCTGACTAGTCAAATATTTTTTTCTTAATTTTATTATAAGTGTGCAAATTTATTAGAATAATCCAAGGCAATTTTGTGTACTCGTGTTTGTTAAAATTAAGTCTTAGTATGTAAGCAGTTAATCAAAGCGCTTAGAAATAGTATGTAAGCATTTAATCAAAGCACTTAGAAATAGTTTCCTGAAGGATGTTATAGTTTTTATTGGGGTTACCATCAATGTTCTTATTTAGTTTACCATAAATATTTGAGCTCATTAATGCCAATCTAAACTTTTCAAGTCAGTCCAGATTTTGCCGTGTTATTTGAATTAATTTAGGGACAGTCTCGGTAGTTAGTATGCAGTCCATACTTATGTAATATGGAAGATCATAAGAAATTTGACAGACTTGTCTCAGATACATATACAACCTGATGGTTTCAGATTTTTTAACAATAAACACCTGCTAAATTTGTAAATGATGCTAGGATAATTATATTCTGATAAATAACAATACTGCCGACTTGACAGGAAACACGTTTGACACTAGTAATGACAAACTGAACACAGTGATTCCACCTGGTGATTAGAAAACGAACTGCAGTGAAGAAATTCACTATGCTGCCACCTAGCGACCATTAATTGCACAAATAACATACCTTTGGCACGTGAGGGTTGAACTCAACCGCCCTGTGAATAGCCTCAACGGCATTCATTTCGGCAGTGCTTAGACCTCGCTTGGATGCTGCATCTGGTGAGAATCTACATCACAAGGGATCGTTAAATGAATGTCAAAGAGAATGATTTTCTTATAATTAAAATGCTCCAATTCTCATAAAATGCCCCGATCTCGAAGTTCATCTAGATTAACAGTGTTAGACTTCATATTTTTATCTCTGTTGCTGTACTATATTTACTGTCAGAACGTGCATAAAATGGGAAATTGAATCTGACGAGGTAACTTTTGAAAAAACGGCATACTGGCTTTCAATTCTTTTTACATAAAATAACGCAAAAACATGTTGCGTGAAACAAGACGTACTTATCTGCAACTTGTCTGGCCTTCAGCAGTGCGGCTGTGTAGCAGATCGTAGCAGACTTTGGCAAGCTGATGTCTGCAAAAGGATGTTAGCGGGTAAATTTTCATAGTTCATTCACACGCCAGGCGTTGATTTACATCGGTAACTGATGTGAGTCCACTGGACTCCCACTCAGCTCATGTTTGGGAGTCTGCTGAAAAATTAGGGATTCCGTACTTTTTTAACAAATGTCATGTACGGCATTCAATAATCTAGTTCCCGAATAATTCCATAGAGGTGCTACGCACACTACATGCAGAAAAGGCTACCAATCAGATGAGAGCATGTCTGTTCGGCTGGTAATTAAAGATTACGGGCTGAACCATGGATTAGTTTCTTAGTGTTTTAGTTAGTATTGAAATATATTATTCAAAGAATGTTTGATCCGAGAACAGTGCCGTTGCACCAAACTTATGGGTGTTTTCGAACAAACAGAAGTCAGTATGACTGCTCTGATCCAATTCCTAGCTATGACATGAAACTACAACAAAGAAATTCGCTAGGTTTTGCTGGAAATTTGCCTAGCATCAACAGAATTTGTGCTTTGACCACTAGAAATTTGTCATTCGATTTTGTACTCATTTGGTGAAGACAAGAAAATATGTAGTTAATCATGATTTCTGCTGGGGGGTACTGAAATACTACTGATGTAGTCAGAAACCCCTGGTGGTGAGGGTGGTTTGGTGGCATACGCCCTAGTATACACCAGTATCCACGTACCATCATATTTTGCGAGGACGGCCTGGACGTCAGCGTACGCCTGCAGCTCGAGTAGGGCTTCTATGAGATTCTCGTGGATATTAAACATGTTCATCATTGGAAAGTCTTTCATCACCTGAAAAAGCACAAAAGGAATAAAATCTTGAAAATAAAAATACAAATACAATTGCGTTGTTATCACTGATGGTAACCACGTAAGGAAGGCTGAAGACAAATGTAAAAGGGAAAGTAGACCTAATATTAAAAGAACCAAATGGGGTAATGCAAAAAAACTGTATGTAATTGTTTGTTTAGCAATGTGAACAATTGTACATTATAAGTACAAAGGGTAATTTTATTGTTCGTAGAAAGGGTATTAGTGGGGCGAATTGTGAATTATATTATGACTGCTTCCTGGGGTCGTAGATGAACCCCCAAAGGTTTGGTGCCCAAGATGCAATTAGCGTCTAAGACATACACACATACATACATAACATACACACACACATACATAACATACACACATACATACATAACATACACACATACATACATAACATACACACATACATAACATACACACATACATACACACATACATACATAACATACACACATACATACATAACATACACACATACATACATAACATACACACATAACATACAGACATGCATATATAACATACACACATACATACATAACATACACACATACATAACATACACACATACATACATAACATACACACATACATACATAACATACACACATACATACATAACATACATACACACATAACATACACACATACATACACAACATACACACATACATACACAACATACACACATACATACACAACATACACACATACATACATAACATACACACATACATACACACATACATACATAACATACACACATACATGCATAACATACACACATACATAACATACACACATACATACATAACATACACACATACATAATATACATGCTGGATTATAGTAAGATGTTCCCCCACCTCTCTCATCATCTTGACGGCCTCACGTGGGCGCCCAAGTTTTCGTGCACACATTGCCAGTCGACGCTTTATGTACACCAGCACGTTTGTGTCACGCCCTACAGAAAACAACGCCCAGAGTCAAACACAGCAGCATCACGCCAATTCCCTTTAAATAATTCCGTCTTCATTTTCCCACACAATGTGACTGTGAACAAGTCGAAAGTTTGGTATGACAGGTTTTATCATATAACGTTCTTTTGGTGACAATAAAAATATTTGTCGTATGTGGAAAGTTGTCACGCCAATGGTGTATTAAGTTGTCACCCTAATGGTGTATTAAGTTGTCACCCCAATGGTGTATTAACTTGTCACCCCAATGGTGTATTAAGCACAACTACTATATTCTATCTAAACATACAATATGCTTGATAAAACATTGGGCCATGGAAAAATGTAATAGAATCTGTTCTTATAAGTGTACACCAATATTTTTTCTCTACATAATAAAGTAACTGTTTAACATGGTCATTTGGTGACTACCGATAGTGTAGAACAACTGAAAACTGGTGCCAACTATCTAACACCAGATGGCGACACTTTTTAATTGTTCCACACTAGTCAAATCACAATTATGGATCTGATTGAAAAAGGGGTGTACACTAATTAGGGTATGTACGCTTAATAGGTCGAATATGGTATGTATATAACATTGAGCTCTCACAGAAGCTATATGAAAATAAATGTATTATTATTATTGTTACCAGAAGTAACCTGGAAGTACACATGCATTACTTACGATGTAGTGCCTCGTACGTAGGGCTCTGATACTGCATCTGTTGTGACTTCTTGAATGTGATCTCTGCGTGCTTGAATGCCTGCTTAAGTGTCTTCTCTACCTGTCGAAGTGAACACCACCAGCATTTAGAATACAGCTGACTCCGCTTAACAGAACAATGGATAACAGATTCAGCCATTTGGCAGAGTCAAAATGGCCGGGATGGAATAATTGTTTAATCCTGGTGTGCTAAGATGTGATGCTTAAGAGAATCGCGTCCGTTGTTTAGTAGAATCAGACAGCATATTCGACCTAATAAGTAGACAGTATGCCTAAAAAAAATTGGGCCATGGGAAAATGTCAAGGAATCTGTTCTTATAAGGATACGCCAACATTTGTTTCTCTAGACAATGAGGTAACTGTTTAATACTAGTGGCATCATTTGGTGACTTGTGTAGAACAACTGAAAAGTGGTGCCAACTGTTTAACACCAGATGGTGACACTTCAGTTGTTCCACACTAGTCAAATTACAATAATTATGGATCCTGCTTTTAAAAAAGGGTGTACGTTAATTAGGGTATGTAGTGCTATGTACACTTAACAGGTCAAATACGGTACATGAAAAACGATAAATTTCAGTGTGAAAAATCCCAAGGCTTTTTGACTGTAGATGAGTGTTTGTGATGTATAAGAAGCTACAGACCTCTAGAATGGTTGGACACTCCTCTTCTGCCAGCAGAATCATGGCTGGGGCACACCTAGAGAACACATACAAATCACACTCAAGTATGCCTGGTAATTCTTATCAACCTCTATTAAAGGCAAGTTCTTATATGATTTCCAATCTCTAGGACCCCTCAAAGTGCTTTACACTTCACCGGTGTTCATTGCGACACCAAGTCCACTTTTCAGGGAAGCATTCAGCCATGCTGTAATTACTTCACAAACTATTTGTTTACATATATCCACCATTGTTTATTGTCAAGTATTCATCTCTACAGCCGAGTGAATTAAGGCGATGTGGGGTGAACGAAATTGCCCAAGCTCCAAGAGGATTCAAACCCTGGTCATCTTGACTGAGAGTCCCGTGTTCTAACCACTGAGCCCCCAGAGACAGACAAACATTTTTAAATGCATAATATTAATCATAACAGAACAACGGAAGGCCATTTCCACCATGTGGTTGGTTGGATGTGTGTCTATTACACTAGCTTCTAACACAAAAAAAGGACTTTACTATTTTTTTCACCCACATATATGATAAGAAATCATGTAATAGACATATATTCAACCACCAACATGGTGCAGAACAAAATGGACATCCATTCTTTTAGACTCTTTAACAGCGAAATGCAACATTTTTGTATTTTGAATTAAAGTCTTCATACATGTTTGTAGAAAAGGGTGAAAAGAAAATGGGTCACAGTGCATACTTTTTGATAAACAATGAACCACCCTACTTATGTTGACAGCCATGATGTTATATTCATTACAGCTACGAATGCAAACGGATTTCACTGCGATACATACTCTGAATTTTTCTCAAGGGCGTCGTGTGCCGCCTTGATGCGTGCCTGTGGATTTCTTTCTCTCCAAGCCATCTGCATGACTGAAAACAACCGTCAGTGTCACTCTACACAAGTTGCTGGTGACCGTGTCTGAGAAACATCTTCTGCCTCCCTATGGGTAACTCCATGTGCAACCCGCAGCAACTAAGAACGGTGTGTCACAGTGCAGATTTGCAATATTTAAGAACTCTTTTACATCTTATGCACTAAGCTATCATGAACTCATTTGATAATTTTCTGCGTCTAACTTGTAAATAACCAAGTGATTGTGATAATGTTATTTTAAATGGAAAAAGTCATGGTTTTGGGCTTATGCACCTATATACTTAAGCATAACCATTTGTAACTACAATTACGAATATCAAAAAACCATGATGAATACACAGCATCTTAATTTCATTGGCCACGCCATAGTGTTAGATAACCCAACGTCACGAGTGCGGTAGCTGGGCAATATATGCTCACCAAATGAAAATCTATTTGTAAATATCTAGTCCTATACATACCAATAGGATATGACCATGCTGTTTGCATCTAAACGCAACTTATGCAACATATTTTGGCCTTTGTTTGTTAAACTGATCCTGTTCTGACTTAGCAGCCCTTTAGTTTCAGTCAAAGGCACTTAATGCATCTCTCTCAAGTCGATTTCTTACAACTTATTGGTCACTATGGTCAACATGTCAGCTGCCAGGACAACATAGATTTGACCAGAATCTCGCGCTTTTCGAACAAAACATCTGTGCCTAATTGTATTTATTTATTCACCTCACCAAGCTGTACTTACTGTCGTACTCTGGTTTACCAGTGTCAAACTCAGATGTGAAGAATGTCTGGTGATCTTGAGCTGACAGGTTCATGTCGTAGTACGTCAGTGGTTCCTTCCCTGTCGCCGCTGAGAAGCGTTGATACTCGGCTCCCCGGAACAATGTGAGAGGATTGCGCCAGACCTTGCATTCTACAATGTACAGAAGTCTCAACATGTCACGTGTACTGTATTCGACCTATTAAGTGTACAGTACGCTTTATATATTTTTTAAATGCTGAAAAATTTCACACATTTTTTTCTAATTAAAGCACACCAAACTCTATTATTATTTCCACCAGGAGGCAACACTGTTTTATTTCTCCACCAGATGGCACCATGGTCGGCAGCACCACAAAAGTTCACAAATGGCTTCTTGAAGCATACACATTTTAGTGAACTAGTTGTGGTTACTATGTATCAACAACTAAGAATGAGTAAAACATTGGAGAAAATGATGACCATGACAGATGTGCAGTATATAGGTGGAACCTTCGATCTTCTGTTGTCATTGAACCATGACCAAAAATCAGGGCTGTAACAAGTAGAAAATTTTTCTACTTGATTAAAATTAGATCCTGAAAAATCTACTCAAGTAGAAGTAAAAGTACCACCAAAAAAATCTACTTGAGTAAAAGTAGAAAGTAAAAATGTCTACTTGAAGTAGAAACAAAAGTAGACCACGACTCACGAGCCCACAAGCATAAGAACGAAAATAGAACTTTTTAAGTTTACCACGTGCAGACAAACACACACTTCCACACACTGGTAAGTCAGCAAAAGATTGCAAGGCACACCAGGTTACACGAACGCTTTATTCAGCTTTAGCAGCAACTGCTGCTCAAACTCTGCATCCTCGATGCACGCTCGCAGTGGCTTAAAGATGAGGCCTGCTAAACAGACACTCGCAGGCTGCACTGGCAGGCAGAGCAGTGTTCAGTTTGACAAACGGTGCAGAGCTTTTGATACGCCACCAACCCAGAAAGATGCTCCGAGTCATCCGACAGATAACGCTCCAGCTGGTCGAACATGGGCGCGTGCCGCTTCTTCCTGGCGAAGAACTCGTCCTCGCTGGCGGGCGAGGAGCTATCAGATGGCAGCCTCCTCGAAGAGGTCAATGACTCATCCATCTCAGCCAGCCTCTGCTCCGGGGTTAATTTTGAATTAGCGAATCAGAAGACAGATTACGGATTTACGCGCGGTGATTCTGCGTGTAAAATAAAACGCCCGGTGTCGATAATTCGTTACATTTACAAAAGTAACACATTCTACTTCGTTACAAGTAGAAAGTAAAAGAAACTACTCAAGTAAAGTAACGAAGTAGATTACTTTGTTACTTACCAGCTCTGACAAAAATAGCGGTGTATTCTTATTAAGGAATGTACATGTTAAAGGCGCTTAATCAATTAGATTTTTTTGCTAGTCTCATTTCAAATTAAGCTTGCGAAAAACCAAACCTACCTAGTATCCACTGCAACATGTTAGCTCGTTTGTGCAACTTTTGTATGTAGTTTATTTGTGAAATCATCAGACAAACTATTAAATTAGTTAATGCTTGTTCAAGCATTTTACTGAAGTGAAAATCGAAATACTGAAAAATCATGATTTTGTTCCTTGGTGAAATTTTTTAACTTTGTCATGTGATCGGCGAGAGGATGGAAGTCATGCCCATGATCAGCATTGACCCACACAGTGTTTACCATTTTAGATATCCACTATTTTGATCCTTACCAGATCTAATGACTAAAGTCAATTCTATTGATGATTTGAACAAAAATAGGCATTTTTTAATTAAATCGACTGTGGACGTTACATAAACTATTCAAATACTACATATTTGGACATCAAGAACTGGATTTGTGACAGGCTAAATCAGTTGAGGAAACAGCTTTAATAAGTTGAATATAGTATGCTGAATGGTAAACCCTCAAACAGAAGCTGAACAGTAGGAATCCAATTGAACAATAAACCCCAAATATGGAACAGAACTTAAATACTAGACTGAATACATCTATAGTAGAACAACAGTTCCCTCAGCCAGAACAGCTAGAAATGTTTTGCTTATAAAATAATGACAGACTGTATAAATGCACTTCATGACAGATTGTTATCTTACAGAAATAGGCTCAAGTTATTCTAAATGCATTGTCAGTTGATGCTTCTGATCTAGAATTTAACAAAACAACAAAAATATTCATGCCAGTAAAGTGTGTTGTGCTAAATATGACTTCAGCCCTTTGACAAAACAAAATTAAATGTCCAACTTAGAACATTTGAAAATGTTAACCTTAAATGTTAACCTTTACAGACCGACCTGGATGTTTCTCAAGAAATGTGCATGTGCATTTTAAAACGCATGTGATTTCATTATTACCAAGACTTTCCCTGCACATGGATACATTTTTGGAACGGTAACATCCTCACGAATCCATTCATGGAGAAAAGTCATTTTGAAGTTATGTGACATAATATTTTATTCATTCAAAATAGCCACAAAATATTAGGAGTACTAACGTACTATCGAACATCACATGCAATAATGAGAGAACTAATAGTCACAGATGAATAACGATGGCATATTTAGAAAGAACACTAATATTTACGCAAAATGGCATTGTTGTTCATCATCAGACATGGGCGATATTATATCATCGTTACTGGAACTGTCGTCTTCACCAGTACATCTATAACTATCACTCATATTGTCGATAATCCTGAATAATTCATTTCGATCCGTGATCAACGCGATCGTAGTGCCATGGTTGCTTTATCCGGGTGGACAGGTTTTCGGCAGTGTCTTTCAAATTACAATTGCAGGTCTCAAACTAAACATCTTGCGACGCCATTACAACCAGGCAACACTTATGCTATGCCTCTATCGATCAATACCCATACCCCCTCTATAGAGCATGTACCATGCTGACATGTACCTGTGACAGGTGTGGTTCATGCTGACATGTACCTGTGACAGGTGTGTGACATACCTGCCACAGGTATAATGTACCTGTGACAGGTGCAACATACCTGTGATGGGTGTGACGTACCTGTGATGGGTGTGACGTACCTGTGACAGGTTGATGCATACCTATGACGGGTGTGACATACCTGCCAATGGTGTGACATAACTGTGATGGGTTTGACGTACCTGTGACAGGTTGATGCATACCTATGACGGGTGTGACATACCTGCCAATGGCGTGACATAACTGTGATGGGTGTGACGTACCTGTGACAGGTTGATGCATACCTATGACGGGTGTGACATACCTGCCAATGGTGTGACATAACTGTGATGGGTTTGACGTACCTGTGAAATACCTGTGACGAATGTGACTTATCTGTTACAGGTGTGACGTACCTGTGACAGGTGTGACGTACCTGTGACAGGTTGCTGTTGCTGTCCTGTGTTGCTGGTGCTACTGGTTGTCTCCAGATTGCTGGTCTCACCACCGCCCAGCAGTGGTGATATGTGATTCAGTGACACCTGCTCGATGAATGACGTTCCATATTTCTTGAAGTACCACCACTCGAATATCTGGGGGGAGACAACATCGACACTGTCAACATGTTGAGAAGGCGCTGGGAATAACTAACTAGCATATGGGCATAGGAAGCATTCCTTACAGTTCTGATCGTTTTGAATAAGGCTTTTTGGTATTACAGGATGATAAATTATCAGGTCAAAACACGTCCGAAGAGCAACTCTCATGAATATTTCAGCCGTGCGCAGTCAGCTGCTCTAAAGTATCACAAGATCCACTCAATAGATCCGTTCCATTTTTACAAAATGTTAAGCACGAAATGGTGATTATAAATTACCTCTCAAGAAACTTTATATTCTTTCTGAATGTTACGATCGATCGAGTCACTCTGTCTCTGTTGGCAGTCTGACATGCCCGTAGTGACATTAGCCCGCCAATGAACATCAAGTGAGTTGGTAAGAATATCCGGAAGGAATACAAAATCTTTCTTGAGAGGTAATTACCATGTCAAAAAACATATATCAACTTAATGAATTTCTAAAAACTGAGAGCAACATTATACATTGTGAAACAGCAAAAATAGTTGGTGGCTATAGTCACCAATATGGGTTTGATTAACCACCAATATGCCACCGAATATCTTATTTGGCAAAGAATGATTAACAGGAAGGTAACTTTATATGACGGCTGACATTAAGTATTCTGATACAGCTGAACAATACTACTCCACTGCAGGGTTTCGACTGCAGTGGTCGTTACTATGGATACAGCTAATCAGAGGGAATGTACGATTTTCATTGGTTAACAACTGTTTTATGGACATTGCGAAACTGAATTGATTAATATTTATAATGCCTTAGTTGTTTAAAAATAACATCTATGCAAAACATGTTACTAAATCATGATCTTTCATATCTCAACATTAAAAAATGTGATGAAATAAAATATGCCAGAGAGAGAGAGAGAGAGAGAGAGAGAGAGAGGGATGATTTTTTGGTCTGTTTTGTACAATTTCTGAAAGTAAATATCCTACAGTAATAAAGGTTAAAACAAAAAATTTGAGAATTTTTTCATTTTAACTATACAAACCCCCCATTCACTGTGTATCAGTTAACCTATGAAAATTGTTGCACATTCCTTTTAAACCCTGATACTGACCAGTATGAGTCCTGAAATGAGGGACGAGGTTCCTGTAAGTGCGACGTAGAACTTGGGAGTGAGTGTGTTGAGGAACATGGTGGCTGCAAGAGAGAAACAATTTGATCAAGGTCATGCAAGGTCAATGAAAGTCAGTCTGGTATGTTTTAATAATAACGATAGGAATTTATCTAACACCCAAACACACTTAAAATGAAACACTCTCAGGTGCTTTACATAAATTACATGTCTTATTTATGTTTAGTTAAAAAGTAAACAGTATAAAATAGAAGAGCTGATTAAAACACTTAATAAATATATGCAAAAATGTATAAAACATTACAATTATTAATATATCTCAGGTCATCATAAACACAGGGGAAGTGACACATTTACTTTATTTTATACGCTAATTTTAAAAGATGTGTCTTTAAATGTTTCTCAAATGAGCTAAGGGTCCTGGGTTGTTTAACGTTCTCAGACAGGTCATTCCATAGTATGGCCGCGTGTCGACTAAAACAATGTACAATACACCCCCGGTAAGCTTAATTTGAATGTTTTGACTTGAATATCATGTTTCTACATTGTTTGCGGCATGGTCAATATTCATAAACTGGTAACGGACAAATTATATGTTAAGTGTGGTTCATTAAAACATATCTGGGCAGTGAAGATATTATAATAGACACATCTTGTACCATATAATATGGTTTTATTATAAAAACGAACAGTGCAATTAAATACAGGCGTTTTATTTATGTCATTTACCTAAATTTGATAACTATTTTTTCAGGGTACAAAAATCCTTGGAAGGTTAAAAATTACTGCTACTTTATTCCTATGACATGAATCTGAAAATAAAATAATGATATGTCCTCGACTGTGTTACTTTGTATCATCCACTATGTTACTTTGTATCATCCACTGTGTTACTTTGTATCATCCACTGTGTTACTTTGTATCATCCACTGTGTTACTTTGTATATGTGTTATTTTGCATCCACCCATCACACAGCAGTTATATTTTTTACACATACTTGATGTCTTTAGAAAGCCTCAGAGGCTAGATACAGGGTCAGATACACAGTATCAATCCTGCCTACTCCTGCTATCTTACATAACAAAAACAGGAGGCCGTAGACATAATTCAAGTCCCGATGCCGCAAAATGTAAGCTGAATAAACTCCACCAGTTTTCACATGATGCCATATCACCATTACACGATGCCTGCATGGTTTCCATGGCAACGAATAGCACGAGACAGGCGATTGATGTCACAGCGAGATAATGAACCAAGGAATCTGTAAATGTCATGTTCCCTGAGGACTCCTGTTTTTGTTGCCAGTCTGGCTTGGTGACATTTAGAGCGGTCCCCCCCATTCATTTCCGATATCCTAGACAGCTAAATTATAATGTTGCTATAATAGGAAAACTTGGTGATGATAATGAAGCTGATTCACACCTAAAATCAAAGCTTGTTATCATTGTGGCAATGATATTGAAGAAGGTAGCATTAAGTTTAATTAATAAACAACAATAATTGGTAAGAGCAAATAAGGAAACAGTTTTGAACTGAGTGGATAAAAAATGTATACTTATAATTAGTTTCAAGTTTTTTTTATTTTATAGCCTAGAGAATGCTGCTAAAACAGGCCAGAAAATGCAACTAAAATTAACTTTTCCTTTTGCGACAACCTATTCCAATGGCAAGATCATAATTAGGAAATTGGAAGGTTTATGTACTAGTTTTTGTACACCTTTTGGTTACTCCGTCTGTTGAACTTTTGGATTCCTTTTTGTGGGTGATTAACAGCATATATAAAATTATATATTATATGAACACAAGTGAATAAATGAAGCAAAAAATCTGGCTAGCAGTAGATGTCGCAATGTGTGCTCAGCATCGATTTCTTGGGAATGAAATAATAAAATTATGAGAACAATTTTCTTCTTGTCAACCACGTCAGACAGTATACCTAATCAGGCACCCACGCCACAGGACAGAAATAAATCACCTGGGGATGTTGCCGTGGTAACGACATTAGCAGCTGGTAGAGTTGCGCTAAGTGACAGTCGACACATTAAACACCTTCCAGAAACTAGATCTAATAATAAGAGAACTTCTACAGCAACTAAATCCTCGGAAAGCTGAACTCTGAGGCATATGAAGACAAAAGGGTCTAGCAATCTCAAAATCGGTGTGTTGTCAACAGATGGATAAAAACGCGAGGGAGCCAAGGAACATGATTAAATAGATAAGTCTTCAGGTGATGACATCATTTTAATATGGTCATCAAAGGAGGGGGAACAATGTGTGGCTGTCAGGTGCGCGGAAATAAAGTCACAGAAAAAAGTCAGTTTTGGTTAAGAAAAAAGCCATGAGGAAATAAAGTTATAACATTGTTTTATTTGAGGATTATATTTAATAAATAAGGTAGAGTCTTGTACTTTTTTCACTGGAATCACAGAAATCCCCCCTCCCCCCATATGGATGGGTTTCCCGTGCATATGTATACAGTATTTCTAAGAACATAATTAGATGTTAACATACAACTAATATATAATAATGATAAATTTTTTCAGGGAAAGAAATTGTATCCGGGGGGAGGGACTGATGGATACTTGGCACTTGCACAGGTGATGATTGGAGCTGGAAAACTGCCTCAGTAAAATAATTCAACTCCCTCCTCAATTCATTTACCACATTCCGAACCAGGTTCATTGGGGGTCAAATCTGTAGTGTGTGAATAGTTTAAGTAATATGCACAGTCAGTTTAATAAAAGATTGCACACTTTTGTTAAAATCATGTGACATTTCTGGTTTTAATCACCCTAGATTTAAGTTATGGACATGGCTAGCCTTTGTATAAATGCACAACTTAGCATGACATGCATTCAGAAGGAGAAATGCACTTTTAAGTTGCATTTGGAAGCTGCAAACCAGTATATTCTTGTAGCCTTTTTCTAAAGGAAATTCTCATTTCAACCAAGTCATCTGTATCTATGGAACATCAAACAGTGATGTTTAGCATGCCAAGGGATTTACACGTTTACATGGAGGTGTCAAATGGCAGGCAATATGGTCTGTGGAAATGCCTAGAAATTAGATCAATCAATCAACAGTAGTACGTGTTCCCTGTTGCCATAGAATCACAGAATATAAGCTACCTATTTTTGGGGGTTAAACGTGGACCTCCCAAGTGCATCTGGCTGGTCAGCCGGTGTAAACAGGTTGCTCTACAGAGACGGGGACATTGTCACCACACTTTCACTCCATTGATTGTTTTACCTGGCAGGTGCTGATTATAGCGCTTTGCATAGCTCCTTAAATGTGGCCAATTAGCAGGAGTTTAAATTACGTCTAAATGAAAATTTATTTTATACTATTATTTTATACTGGTTATTAGAAATTGTTGTCATACAACTAATATCATATGAAAATAACACACACAAAATTTATTATTTTTTTATCAAAAAATGAAAATAAAATTCTTGTCATGTGTAGAATACTGGTCAACACTCCTAAGGAATCAAACGGTCATGGTAATTTATTTCCTCTTGATACAAAAAAGCTCCAGTCAGAAGATTGGTGAAGGTCAGGGGTCGTTCACAACTGTCTAGATTTACCTATTCACACAAAACGGACTAATTCTCAGACATTCTCAGGCAAAATTAGCACTTGCAAATGCTGATAATTTTACAGAATGAAAAACATTAATGTAACAATGTTATGACATAGTGCATGTATAGAACACAGAATAATAACCAACAGAATATGTTTTTAAATATTTATCTCCAATAACTATGTTCAGGCTTTGTGTCTTTCTAACACAACACTATTGTGTCATATTGATAATTGTTTTCCACAAAGCTGTGAATTTCCAAGATATTGGTCTGTATCACAGCACGACACGGTGTACAGTTACTCAGTTTACAACAACAGTAGTTAACAGTTCACCGAGTGGTGCTGCAGGACGCAGCGGTGGTCATAGTCCGAATGTGACCGACTTTTTAATATTTTGAGCCTTGACCCCTTGGTGCACTTTGTACAAACAGATAAATGCCGACAATTGTGAATGGCCCCTTATATCATGGTACACATTCACACATATATATATATATATATATATATATATATATATATATATATATATATATATATATATATATATATATATATATATATATATATATATATATATATATATATATATATATATATATATATATATTCAGAGCTACAACAGTACTAACCATTGTACTGGTTACATAAATGAACAATCCACAGGAATTTTATTACTGGCATTTAATGGTCTGTGGCACGAGTCCGGAATATTTGCTCAATGTTCCTTTTATCTGCTAGTATCTTTTATCTGCTAGTATTAACTAACATTTGTTCCATACTATGCTCCATTACCAACTCTTTGTTTCAATGTATTTATATTAATGTGTCCTGCATTATTAAAAATGCACACTACTTTGACATATGCAATGTCTAAAATTAGAAATGTCCACTAATAGAACATTCATGCATTAACTATAACTTATTTTAATAGTTAAAGCAGGCTGTATATAGAAAGTTGCTAGAATATGAAACAAGTAAATATCACAAGACTGCCTTATACTTGTAGTCAAGTTGATTCCCATCAGCTTTAATCAGAAGTACCAATCGTTTATTGCTGGTAAGATCACAAAAGAAATCTGTTTTATGTGGAAGGATTCCATCAGCCAACATTATATCAACATTTTCATCTTTTGGTTTATTAATTGTCATTAATTTCACTGTATGTATGCAACTGTCAGGGATATAATACAGTGTTTAGGCTATATACCCGCTATGGGGCAGGCCTGTTTCTTCTCAACAGTTGCACTTGCATCTTGAATTGTACAAAATAACGACAAAGAATGCACATACTCCAATTCAATATATTGCATCTTCAAGAATGTTGGACACAGGATAAAGTAGTTCCCTTCGATGTAGAAGCCAAAATGTGTAAATATTTTTGAACAATGGCGTATAATCGCCCTAAAAGGCATAATTAATTTAAATACAAAATTAATCAGTTCTTAGTTTTGGCATATTGTTTATGGTTCAAACTTACAATGCCTCCCACAATTCAGACTGAAAATTAAAGGCTGTTAAGAAACAAGCTTGCCGGAATGTTCTGATCAAGTATGCCACCTGGTCAGAATGGTTTGGCCAAAGATGTCACCTAGTGAGAGTGTTCTGGCCAAAGATGCCACCTAATGAGAATATTTTGACCAAAGACACCACATAGTGAGAACGTTTTGACCAAAGACGTCACATGGTAGAATGTTTTGGTCAAAGATGCCACCTAGTGAGAATATTTTGACCAAAGACGCCACCTAGTGAGAATGTTTTGGCCAAAGGTGCCACCTAGTGAGAATGTTTTGGCTAAAGGTGCCACCTAGAGAGAATATTTTGACCAAATATGCAACCTGGTGAGAATGTTTTGGCCAAAGACATCACATAGTGAGAACATTTTGACCAAAGACGCCACCTGGTGAGTATGTTCTGACCAAAAAGACCCATTACGTAGAATTTCATTTGTTGTTTATCAACATTTAAATTAACAAGTTTTCATCTGTTTGCTCAAAACAACTTATAAACCACTTCTCAGTAACAGACAGTTCTGCCACCTGGTATGAATATTCAACACCTCTGTGTTGTACTTACTCTGTATCATAAATAATCTTATCTTCACGAATACTTCCAAATATATATGGCTGCATTTCAGTTGATGAGGACTTGCCTATAAATACAATTCTATGTGTATGTTGATTGTGTCTATGTTAAACAACATAATCAGACTGGTGCACATCTACTCCTGAATAGCTCTGTCCATAACATGTACAAATAAGACATCTGTATATATGAGACACCTGTCTATATAAGACATCTGTCTATATGAGACACCTCTCATTACGAGACACCTGCCAATAAGACACACCCATCAACAGTTTGCCCTGTCAACAAAGGGCATACTGGTCAAGCCCCAATGTCCACTAATTAAATATTTTGCTATAAATGCCAACTGGACAAAACACTGGACATTAAGAAAGACTTCACCAGCCAGTTCTGACATATTTTTATATCGTGCTTTAAATCAATAAATAAACAGACAATAACATAACATAAACCCAACACCCAATGATAAAACACAAACCTTCTACGATGACACAGTGAGCCATCTCCTATTCCAATGATCAACACATGGCCTAGCCAGATATCAACATGAAACATCAACCTTCATCTAGAGTCCACTGACAGTTGGACATCACTCAGTAGCACACAACATAGCAGATCTGTACATAATCTATGTGACACAGGACATAAAACTGAACTGCGCAAATCACAACACTGACCATCAGACATCCATTTTGTCAACGCATCATCCATGCCACACATTACAGGGAGGCTGGAAAGACGTGATACTCACAGAAAATCAGGTTCAGCATTTTTGAAGATGTTACAGCGACGATGGCGGAGACAGTGACAAAGATTACCGCCACTGACGACGATGAGAAAAAAGCATGTGAAATCAGTGGAGGACTCTTGCTATTCATACGCCACTACCAGACCACTGCCTCCTCCGCTGTCAATAGCATCTTGGCTGAATACTGGAGGCTTGCAGCAGTCACAACACCCGCCATGCCAATAATGCACTGCCACAGAAACTGCCTGCAGCCAAATCATCTGCCTAGCTGTGGTTAATGATTTCCCCAGCATCAATTTCAGCTGCAGTCGTTACCATAGATGCACTAATAGATGCCGTAGTACAGATTATTGCAGACATCAGTTTCAACTGCAGTGGCCAAAGCTATTACCATAGATGCACTAATAGATGCCCACTACAGATAATTGCAGCCACCAGTTTCAGCTGCCAGAGCAGTGGCTAAAGCAGGTGCTGTACATGCACTAACATGCACCCACTGTAGACAACAGAGACATGCACATAAGCAATTGAAATTAAATGCTTCAGGAGACTCTTCTGTATATCTTACACCAAACACAAAACGAATGAATACGTGAGACAGCAAGTGGATTCCCCTACTGGAAGCATGAGCCTTGTTGTCAACAGTGACAGCTGTCCTGGTTTAGCCACATTACCCAACACAACACCATCTCAAAAACCATCCTGCAATGCACCCTGGATGGCAAGAGATGACTGGGCAGCCTGAGGACAAACTGGCTGGATAATTTACAGGAATTGACCAAGCAAAGCCTACCGACCCTACTACAGCAGAAGACAGACTAAGCTGGCGAAGACTCTGTGGAAATGGCACCCCTACCACTGTCCTAATGATAGATATAACTGTAGCCAAACGTATCTGTGCAGCTAATCTAGGGGACCTTCACAATATGGCAAACTATAGCATAGATGTAAACGTGCACAATCTTTGCAGCTGGCGAATATGTAATTCAATCTATTCATTTCATCTTTAGATGATTTTAGTCTACTATATACACACAACATCGATGATCACTGCATCTACTCCAGGTACCATGGATTCATAAATAGCAGCCCCATATAGCTACCTATCATATATAGCTACCTACCATGGCTGCACCAATGCAGGATAAAATATATTTAGCCTGCAACAATAAATGTACAATATGAACACGAAACATTGAGTGTGCAAAATTATTAGCAATTATACCATCATGGCAATGATCTTTAGTTTTAGTTTGAAACAATATGATTCGTTGCACTATTGTTTCAAATTATATTATAGAATGTCTTTAATGATAAAATATCTAATTATAGCATAGGTTTAAATTATTGTCATATCAAAGCATGATCTTCTCTTAAATCTGGATACTAAATGCTGCAGTTAATAAAAATATGCTGAATTGTTTTCCTTATATGTAACAGCAACTCGTAAATAAAACCTTGTTACAGAAACCAAAACCAGAGAACAAAACATTTGTGGCGACGGGGCTGAAGCACACCAGGACCCCGGATTGATGACAGATGACAGCCAAACCCAGCAGGGAGCTGGCACCCCGATGGTGGATTCCCTGAAGCCAAGGAGGAGGACCAGAGTAACAAGTTGGAATGTACGGACATTGTACCAGACCAGCAAGCTTGCTCAGGTGGTGAAGGAATTTGATAACTATACACTAGACATTCTTGGAGTTAGCGAAGCAAGATGGACGGGAGCAGGAAAGAGGAAATTAGCATCAGCACACACCATACTCTTCTCTGGAAGATCAGATGACCAGCACACAAGAGTGGCCCTAATTATCAACAACAGGCTGGAGAAAGCACTGACAGAATGGAAACCACTTGGACCAAGACTTCTCAAGGCCAGATTCAACTCAAGATGAAATTGATAGTGATTGTATGCTTCGCACCGATTGAGGATGCAACAGAGAAAAACAAGGATAGTTTTTACGGACAACTGCAGGCAGCAACAGAGGAAGTAAGAACTCATGACATGCTGATGATCATTGCAGACCTAATCGCCTCAGTTGGAGACAACAACAGAGACATAGAACGGGTTATGGGAAAACATGGTTTTGGAACCATCAACGACAACGGAGAGCAACTATACGACTTTTGCCAAGAAAATGACTTGATTGTTGGAGGGACCTTGTTTCAACATACGGATATCCATAAGATAATCTGGACATCGACAGATGGAAACAACAAGAGCCAGATTGACCATATCCTCATCAATGGTAAATGGAGAAGTTCACTGCAAGATGTTAAGGCCTGCAGAGGAGCTCACATAGCAAGTGATGACAACCTGCTGGTTGGTAACGTCACCCTGAAATTGCGCAAGGCAAAAAGAGGATATGAAAGGGGAAGACTGATTGACTCAGCCAGACTGAAAGATGCAGGGACAAAGCAAGTCTTCAAACAAGAACTCAAGAATCGTTTTTCAAGTTCTTGGAAGAACAGGAAATTAACATTGACACCTTTAATCAAGCTTTCAGAGAAGCTGGTGAGAAAGTCTTAGGATATAAAAAGAAGAAGATTGGATCTTGGAAAGAAAGGACTTGGCAAAAAATTGCGGAAAGGAAAGTAATAAAAAATAAACTCAAAGATCAGAAAGGGTTAAGGACCAACTTAAGGGAAGCTACACAAAAACAGATAGAGAAGTAAAAAGGTTGGCAAAGGTAGACAAGAAAGCATACGTGGAAAGACTTGCAGACAAGGCAGAGGAAGCAGCCAGAAGACAAGACCTCAAGACAATATACAGAATCACCAAAACTCTCAGTGGAAGGTGCATCAACAATAATGTACCAGTGAAAGACAAGGAAGACAACATCGTATTCAGTGAAGCTGATAAGATCACACGGTGGAAAGAACATTTTCAGACCATTCTGAACAGACCAGAACCCTGCGTCATAGCAGATATACCTGCAGCACGTGAGGACCTGGACATCAACATAGATGCACCAACCATGGAAGAGGTGAAAGCAGCGATCAAGAAAATGAAGAGTGGTAAGGCAGCAGGAGTGGATGGAGTGACAGCAGAAATGAAGAGTGTAAGGCAGCAGGAGTGGATGGAGTGACAGCAGAAATGAAGAGTGGTATAAGGCAGCAGGAGTGGATGGAGTGACAGCAGAAATACTGAAGGCAGAAGAAACCGAGACACCACGATTACTAACAGAAATTTTCTGAAATATTTGGGAAAGTGAAGAGACACCAGAAACATGGAAGATTGGACTGATAGTCAAGCTGGCCAAAAAAGGCGACTTGTCAGATTGTAACAATTGGAAAGGCATCACCTTGCTGTCTCTCACCAGCAAGGTCTTCAACAAAATTATTTATAAGAGACTGGCAGAGACACTGGATTAGCATATCCAACAAGACCAGGCGGGCTTTCCACCAGGACGATCTTGTTCGGATCACATCTTCACATTGAGGCAGATCCTAGAGCAAAGCAAAGAGTGGAACGCATCATTATATGACAATTTTGTAGACATGGAGAAGGCATTCGACAGCATCCATCGCGATTCTCTGTGGAGGATACTACACTACAATGGAGTTCCACAGAAACTTGTGAATATAGTGAAGATGATGTACAGCAACTTTTCATCACAAGTGATCTGCAACAATGAATTGACTGATACCTTTGAAGTCACCACCGGGGTAAAACAGGGGTGTATACTCTCCCCCTTTCTCTTCCTCCTTGGAATGGATTGGGTCATGAAGAGTGTAACAAATGGAAAAAGGAGAGGGATACGATGGACCCTTCCTAGCCTTCTGGAAGACTTGGATTTTGTGGATGATATAGCGCTGCTCTCACACCAACATCAGGACATGCAAGCTAAGATCGACGACATGACATGAAAAGCAGAAGACTGGACTGAAGATCAGCACCAAGAAAACGAAACACTTGAGGATGAATAGCAGAACAGAAGCAGCCATCTTGCTACATGGAGAAGAAATCGAGGATATGGAAGACTTCACGTACCTGGGCTCCAAAATGACAACCAGCGGAGATACAGAAAAAGAAATAAGAACAAGGATTTCAAAGGCCAGCCAAGCATTTGCAACACTTAGAAGCACATGGAGATCAAGGAACGTCAGCACAAAAAC
This sequence comes from Lamellibrachia satsuma, assembly GCA_033239005.1. Classification (NCBI taxonomy): domain Eukaryota; kingdom Metazoa; phylum Annelida; class Polychaeta; order Sabellida; family Siboglinidae; genus Lamellibrachia; species Lamellibrachia satsuma. The sequence goes on from BSQZ01000004.1 coordinate 15,245,469, forward strand.
CAAGATCAGGCTGTTTAAGAGCAATGTTTTGAGCACCCTCTTGTATGGAGCAAAATCCTGGAAGATGACCAAAACCATCAATCATAAAGTAGAAGTTTTTCAGAACAGATGCCTACGCAGAATCCTCAACATCTTTTGGTGAAACACCATCTCTAACACTGAGCTACACAGGAGGACAACTACCGAACTCATAACTCAAGAAGTAGATGCACAGGTGGAGATGGATCAGACATGTGCTCCGAATGTCACCTACAACTCTACCCCGAGTTGCCCTCAGATGGACACCTGATGGCCACAGAAAGAGAGGCAGACCAAAGGAGACCTGGAGGAGAACAGTAGAGAGAGAGATGGGGGAACAGGGATGGACTTGGGGATACCTGGAAAGATGTGTGACAGACCACGGTGGCGAGCTCTGGTGGCTGCCTTATGCACAAACCTGCGCAAAGAGGATTAAGTAAGTAAGAGCAAGAGTATGCAGAGAAAGTTAGATCAGTATCACTGGACAGCTCACACTAACACTGATATTAATAAATGTGTTTGTGATACACAAAAACATAATAAAAAAATTCAACAAACAAAACATATCTATCCAATCAGCCGAAACACATTTAGGCAGCTCTGCTTCATATCAAAACCCTCAGTGAGAAGGGAACGTAGATCATAATAAATAAGATCTGTGTAATTAATGTCTACAAAATACTTGGTTGTGTGAAAATATTAAAGCTACAAAGTCACACCATTTTGTTATCATAATTATGCTCCTCATGCATGTAAACATGATAATTCAATTATCATATTCACATTGCACAAGGAGCTCATTGAATATTATCATGCTTAAATAAAATTCACACCATTTAAATTTTACAGATAATGGTCAAAGTATATTTTTTATCTGTGGTTCACTAAAACACACTTGGGCGGTCAAGATGTTGGAATAGATTTTAAAATCATACTTTAAAATCCTTAATATTTTTCAATTCCCCATATTTTATGTACATGTTTTCTGTGTCCAACGCACATTAGTGCACGCACTACATTTAGGGTACCAAATGACACTTATATGATAATTAAGGGAATATATTTTGACATCTTAAAACACGTTTTTATAATAAAGTGTCAAAACTGATAGGTCCCCTTAATCTATGAATCAATGTTAGTGAATTAATCTATATCATGGAACAGTGCATAGTTTACACATCAAAGGTTGTATAATTATTAAAAATTCTGAAGGATGGTAAATCATGGTATACTAGCAACATATTGAGTGCCCCCCCGGGCCTCTAATCCTCCACATGAATGCCCTCAAGCAAAACCTACCCTCTCAGCAAGATAACTTAACTAATAATTAGATAATTGATATTATACTAAAGATCATCTAAAAATAAATCAATACTACTGAATAAACAAACAATAATTAAACCAGAAATTTACATGTGCAATTGCACCTGAACCATTGCAAACACCAATGCAACATACACTTTGTAGAAATACTATAGGCCAACCATGACTGACAGATAATTGGGGAAAGTAGAATAGCCAGACAGGGGAACACCAGGCAGCTGGCTCAGTCAAGTGAAAGTGGTAACCTAGCAACTGTAATAATTACAAGAAAGCCTGCTAACAGCCAGGGGAAGATGAGATGGACATGAACATTAATTAGAAACACAACAGAACTATTAGCTGATGTCGTGTCCACCCAATAGTTGTAATACTCACGTAGAATGCTTAGCTGTGAAACCGTATAATTACACTTATGTCGGGCATAAAATACAGTTATAGTTTCTGTTTTATTCCAATGCAACCAATATTATGATGTTAATTGTAGTTACTTATTACAATGTAGTACAAAATTACAATGCCTTGCTATAAATCTTAGTAATTAAACAACGCAATTAGGACTACAAAACTACACCTACACAATAATAATGCTTAATTATTTATATTAACTATTTTAGTTGCATAAAATCTGTTAAAAATGGTATGGCACTAAACCAAAATATTGTACACTTTACGAACTGCAGAGTCTGCAAACTATATTTTATTGCTACCTCACATCTTTGTGTAAACCATTTGCAAAACTTGTCAATATCAGTTTTGCTGAAAAAGGAAAATGCATTTTGTCGACTGGCCAAATTAATAAGTAGCAATTTGTTACAAGAAATCTCCAGTTAAGAAAACATCTTGTGTTTTTCTGATATACCCTACCCAGTGTTGGCGGTTTGACAGGCTAAAAGGTATTTTTGACATTGTCAAAATGATAGATTTTTTTTACATAATATTGATTGTTTTTGACATATTCTTACGTTTTTTATGTCTGAAACTGTCACATTCTATTTAATTTGTCAGCTTTAATTGTCAGCATTAATTGATACACTTTCACAAATCATGTTGCAGAGTAAGCATAACATTCTTATGAAGAATGCATAATGTATAATAATCAAACACTAACCGTACATTAGATTTATTTCAAATTACACATGTCCATTAGTATTTATCACACATTCTGAATAATAATAATGATAGGAATTGATGTAGCACCTGAATCCACTAAAAATAAAATGCTATCGGGAGATTTACATAAAATTTGTATCAATTATTAATATACTTATCTGTCTTAAATATCTTTCAATGTTTCTTAAATATGTCAGGAGAAATGCCAACCTAAGATGTGTCACAAAGACACTGAATTCTAACTTAGACACATACAGCAGCTTAGATATTTGGTCGATGTGTAGAATGGAATACTATTGTGCAAAAAGAACAGTCCCTTATTAATGTTATTATCGTTCAATTATTCCATGACTTCACCCCAACACAAAGGGAAAATGTGAAATGTACAGCTATAATACTCCATTAATGGAGAGATTCATTTGAAATGTTCAAAGATAGGTAAAAACTAGGTAAAAATAATTATTCTGTGGACTCTCACTATAAGACACACGTTGAGACCTGTTGTTCCATATGTACTGCTTCTGAACGACAGAACGGGAATCACAGAGTTGTTCCTTTTAAGTGGATGTTCCTGACATCAGGAGTCTTACAGTAGTAATTAATAATTAAAATGATGAAACTACACAATATGGTAAGAGGTACTGTTGTTGTCAATTGATGTAGCCATCAGACAGAAGGTTCAGAGAGACCTGTAGAGTCACTCTAGAAACAGATTCTGCTATTGTGAATGGGAGAGATGAATAAATATAGAGTGAAGAAACCTGGGTTGTCGGAGACACATGCACATTGCAGGCAGTCTTTCCTGAACCGACTCAGGATTCAAATACGGAATCTCGCCTGATAAAGCACACACATGCATGCATGCATGCACACACATGCATGCATGCACCAAAGACACACCATGTGGTCAAACGACACCACTATGACACAAAATTACACTACGTGACACCGATACCCGACACACTACAAGGGATGACGCGTCACCACATATACCACTGACACATACACACACATACATGCCACATGGCCAGGCTCTGCACTGGCACTGCAACCCATCTGCATATCACAAGAAGCAATTACAGCCTGCCCAGCTGACTTCAAGCACATTGTTTCTAGTGTAAACACAATTAGGCGAAGTATCGGGCTTCGCTTACCAATGAACTCTGGGTAAATGGCATCTTCACCATTGGGGTCCAACAGTACCATCCTCAGCCAACGTCAGGAGACACCGCTGTCAAATTGCTGGACTGTTACTGGAGGTCACTCACTATTGACGGTCACCGTTGATGTGTCGCATGCATCGGTGGCTTACATGTGGATGCTGTAATAGTTGGCGCAGCTACTTACTATATAAGTGAATTACTCCAAAAAGAGATTGGCATCGGAAAATGCAAACAACGCCGTGGAACCGCAAGCGTGATACATACTGAAATGAAAACTGGTTGGGGATCAGCTACACGTTGACACGGGAGACTGCTTGTGCTTCCGGGGAAACATTCAGTTTTCGCAAGAAATAGGCCATTATTGATCTGATAGTCCAGTGTTCTGGATATGTTGCAAGAGGCCTGATGTGTAGAGATGTGTAGCGGCGGAAGCCAGCATCACTGTCAGCTGACAGTAATTATTGCATGAACACCAACACAATACTAGCATCAATAATCCTTTATCAGTATAAAATCAGCCTGCCACCTGAGGTTTCAAGGGTGAATTTAAGATAAATTATCTTGTTGTCCATTGCTATAATGCAGGAGTCTCTTAATTGTAGAAACCTATGTTGTATTGGAAATATAAAATTTACTATATCACACAGGCGTGATACCTAGAATTGCACTTTCATTACAGCTGCAATCATCATACAACAAGCTGTGAACAGCAGGACTGGGTCCAACTGATGGATTCATCATGTGACGTTTTGCCCAACAATGTGAGCAATCTGCATCAAGCTTTCAACAAACATGGCCGCAAATGTAAAGCTGCCAGATCCTCTGTCGTGTTTTTCATTGAATTTTTGGCTTTATGTATGCATGTGTCTGGTCTACGATAAGCTGACCATGGCGTGGTGTGGCCTCATAACATTTCTATCGACTGCTGAATGGTTTCAGGAATGGCAGAAAGCTAATTCCATTAACAGACTCTTAGGTTATTTGAGTCCTCAAGGAACGCAACTTCACCATTTTTAGTCTGTTAGGTTATTTGAGTCATCCAGGAACGCGTCTTCACCATTTTCAGTCTGTTAGGTTATTTGAGTCCTCCATGCACGCGTCTTCACCATTTCAGTCTGTTAGGTTATTTGAGTCCTCCAGGAATGCATCTTCACCATTTTCAGTCTGTTAGGTTATTTGAGTCCTCCAGGAACGCATCTTCACCATTTGCAGTCTGTTAGGTTATCTGAGTCCTCCAGGCACGCGTCTTCACCATTTTCAAACCTTCTCACTGTGTCTCTCAATATGTAAACACGGTTTACAACCGGGTAACAAAGACAATGGCCATAATTCAGATAGTGGCACCACAATACGGTTTTATCAATTACACAATGTGTCAACATCAAATCAAGTTAATCAACCACAATTACTTTTCATTCCAATTACACTTCCATTGATGTTCAAACCAATTATAATTCTAAATGCAATTACAAATGAAATTACAAAAGGATTAGAATTACAAGTACAAGTACACGTACACATACAAGTACAAGTACAAGGAGAGCAACTAAAATGATTCCAGAACTTAGAGACCTTAGTTATGAAGAACGCCTGAAAGAATGTGGTTTAACAACTCTAGAGACAAGGAGGTTAAGAGGAGATCAGATTGAAGTTTTTAAGATTTTGAATGGGTATGAAAATATTGATAGAAATATGTTTTTCTCACTCAAGAAGGATAGCAGAACTAGAGGACATGAGGTAAAATTAGTAAAGGATCAATGTAGATTGGACATCAGGAAGCACTCGTTCTCACAGAGGACAATAAATGAATGGAACAAATTGTCTACAGATTGTGTAACTGCTAGCAGCGTGAATATGTTTAAAAACAAGGTTGACACATATCTCAGGAGGGTGGGTTATAAGTAGATGAACATTGTTGGACTCTCGATAAGCCAATAGCTTCCTTGTCCACTTGCCATCTGGGCCTTTGGCTTGGATGGCAAATCTTGTTAAATCTTGTTAAAGTACATGTACACGTACACGTACACGTACAAGTACAAGTACAAGTACAAGTACAAGTACAAGTACAAGTACAAGTACACGTACACGTACACGTACAAGTACAAGTACAAGTACAAGTGCAGATATGTTATACAGGACAAACTGTTTATTCAAAATTACACGGCATACATACTGTTGCTGAATTTGGATATTCTCTATACCATTGAATTGAAAAATACGAGAGAGCAGTTCTGGTAGTTTTTCTGACAAAGTTTGTGATATAAAAAATAGTGTAGTTAACATAATTGTTGCAATTACACAAAATAAATCAATTACATAAGATAAATCAATTACACAAAATACACCAATTATTCAAAATAAATAAATTACACAAAATAACTCAGTTACATAAAAATATAAAAACCAGAATCAATTATAATTATAAATACAACATGTTCTTGTAATCAATTACAAATATGTAATTTTAACCAGCCTAGTTAATACAGTTGTAATCATTGTAAACAAACCATAATGTGAAATAATAATTGCTTAAGATCACATCTGATCAAAGCAAAAGTTTTCTATAACTACTTTTTACCAGTTAAAATGCTTATATTCAGTTTACACCATATTTATTTAAGTACAACTAGCCAGATATCAATTCTAATCAAACTTCTAGCCCAGACACTGAGAGTGTAATTCAATACGATGAGGTAACATTTTGTTTAGCACAGGTATACGTTGGTTGGATATATAGGGTGAACCTGTACTCAGAGTCACCAGCAAAATATCATACCACTATGCTGCTGTGCCTGGTATCATACCACTACGCTGCTGTGCCTGGTATCATACCACTACGCTGCTGTGCCTGGTATCATACCACTACGCTGCTGTACCTGGTATCATACCACTACGCTGCTGTACCTGGTATCATACCACTATGCTGCTGTACCTGGTATCATACCACTATGCTGCTGTACCTGGTATCATACCACTATGCTGCTGTACCTGGTATCATACCACTATGTTGCTGTACCTGGTATCATTCACGAGAAAGTTCAGTAGCATATATCAGACATGAAAATAATGTGGTCATAACTGAAACTTTAGATCATATTTTCGGACAGTGTATTTATAAATTACTGTGATTCTATAATTCAATGTCTTTGCATAAAAATCAGTCCTACCTAGTATCCACCATGACATTCTAGATTATTTGTGGAAAAGGTTGAAGAAATCATTGGACAAACCATTAAACTAATTCTGACCGGGCGTCTGGGCTGTCAAAAATCAACAAAAAGGGCAGAAGTAGTTCAGTCTACATATATATATATAATATATATATATATATATATATATATATATATATATATATATATATATACACCATATCTGAACTAATTAGCATACACCCATTTTTAATCAGCAGGATCCATAATTATTTTTATTTGACTAGTGTGGTCCAACTGAAAAGTATCGCCATCTGGTGTTAAACAGTTGGCACCATTTTCAGTTGTTCTACACTAGTCACCAAACACCATTGGTGTTAAACAGTTACCTTATTTTCTAGAGAAACAGATGTTGGTGGATGTTTATAAGAACAGATTTGTTGAAAATTTTCCAAAGCCAAATTTTTCTCTCAAGCATACTGTATGCTTGTTATATTGAATGCTGTATATTATATGAAATTTAGTTATTCATGCTCAGTTACCTGATTTAATAATCAATGTCAAGTCTTACGATGTTACCAAAAGTATCACTGGCGCTATCATCTCTACAGTGGATGAGATAACGATCTTGGTGCCTACCTAGACAGTCACATTAACATGTCAACATATCAATGGTCATCAGGTCCTGCTACTTCCACCTTCATTATATCAGCTAGATAAACAAGTTTCTACAGAGAAAGGCTGGAGAGAGGGTAGTCAATGTGCTAGTCACATTGAAACATTGATTGACTACTTCAATTCCGTACTGTATGGCACAATGGACAAGAACTTTTGTCAGGCCACAGTGACTCCAAAACGCAGCTGCCAGAATCATCGTGGGGCGCCCAAGTATGCCAGCATTGGCTATCGGTGTGGGAGCGAGCTCGCTTCAAGATCCCGGTACTGTGGCCCACAGAGCTGTCAACAACTGTAGGCCAATGTATCTTTGTGGACATGTCTCACTCCACATGCCTACCGGGTCTCTCCACTCAGCTGGAAACAGACTACTTGCCAGACTAAGAACAAAGTGCAAGGTCAGGGACATGAATTTCGTTGCAGCAGCCAACGAGGCCACTTTTAAGAAGACTTCAAAACATTATATCTTAATCAATATTTCAACAGCCAGAAAGATTTTTAGAGTTAGCTTTAAGCCATATTAGTTCTGAGCTGATATATAACATGGTGGTATTTTTCAAGACACTTATAATAATTATTTTAATGTAATTTAATTTTAACGTAATTAAATGTTTTATTCTATTTCAATATCTATATTGTAATTATAATGTTATTTACTTATCTAGCTGTAATGTTAGTTACTTATTTAATTATAATGTAATTATTTAGTTATGTTATTTATTTCATGTTAATATTATTTATTTATTAATTTTAATATTTATTTAATTTTAATGTTATTTAATTATTAATTTTAATGTAAAGCACCTTGAATAGTTTATAATTAAATTTGGTGCTATATAAGTGTAATATCTATTTATTTATGTGCTATTTTATTAAACCGACTGTGCATATTATTTAAACTATTCATGCACTACAGATATAAAAATTAACAAACCTGATTTGTGATCAGACTTCAGGTCCACTACATTGTATACATACTCAACGCCAAAAAAAATTTAATTAATTTTAGAGCAGTTTTATATATTTCTGCTTATTATGATACATAATGGCAAACAAATGTGATATATATATATATACGTAACATATTGTATTTTATTGATTGTTTGCAGCAAATAATGTGAGTTAATAAATTACATTCATGTAATTGAAAAAGTAATTGAAAATACCAAAAATACATTTTTAACAATTCCAGTTACATTAAAAACCACCAATTCCTATTCTGGAATTGGCATTTCAATTCCAAATACAATGTAATTTCATAAAAATCTGTTTGTGATTGGCTAAATGATCTGAGGGTGGAGTTTCAATGATAATCAATAAATGAAGTATGTTTTACTGACAGACACTGATTGTCCAGTACTGGGGTGTCTTGCACTCTCTGACCCTGTTGCACTCATTGACCCTGTCTGTCCTGAATCCAGTACAAGTGCACCAAAGATGGGGGATTACACAAAAAATCTAATTGATTATGATTACGGTTAAAATGCATGAGTATGATTACAAGTATGATCACTTAGAGAAATGATTGAAATTGATTATGATTACTTTTGCATGTAATCATGGTTACATTTAATTGACATGATGAAATAAATAAAAACCCTCATGTTATTATGATTACCAATGTTATTCTAGACAAAAGCAAAACAATATTAAAATACAGTCACTGTACTTGCATTGTATATAAACAGAAGAGAAAGGCCTGCTTGCATTTTAGTTGGGACCTGAGTAACATAAATATGCAATATAAAATAAATGCAATACAGTTATACACTGTATATAAGAAAATGGTAATTGTGATTACGACTACTTTGGCAATATAATCAACTACAATTACGATTACCTGGCCTTTTTAACCAATGAAATTGAGTAGGAGTACAATTATTAAACTAAAATTTTGATGACAGTTACTCCATCTCTGCAATGTACCAAGATATGGTGCTGTTCCCATCAGAGAATGCCAAACAAGCATTTATTGATCGCAATAGTCGAATAACATCAATAAATAATTCTATGTCTACAAGACTACAAAATAGAGACATGTGTATGCATGTGTGTAGCCTAGGAAATAAAGCACCTGTCAGTTCTCGACAATAAGGGCAGTTTGAAAATCATTCAGACATGTTCTCGATTTTTGCAGTATGTGAAGTGATCTCAACCGACAAAACCTACAGAGAAATAAAAAAGTGGAATGTTACAATGTGTCATCAGAAATTTCACAACTGATCCACATTCAGCAATATCTGAGACATTTCAGTAGTAGAATCAGCTGAATAACTCCAGGTTTTATTGTAATATTAATAAACAGGTTGCGTTGAGATCCAAAACAATCGTTTTATTCATAGCCACAGAAAGAAAAAAGACTAGGTTCATCCAGTTGCCAGACACACCTTGCTACTGATATTACAGTATAGAACTACAGCTTGTACACTGTTTTACAGTCACCTATAAAACATCTAAACTTCCTGTAAACATTAGTTCTTATAGAGCACAACATCCAGTCCCTTACACTTCACTACTGATATTCCAGTATAGAACTACACTGTTCTACGGTCACCTATAAAACATCTAAACTTCCTGTAAACATTAGTTCTTATAGAGCACAACATCCAGTCCCTTATACTTCACTACTGATATTACAGTATAGAACTACACTGTTCTACGGTCACCTATAAAACATCTAAACTTCCTGTAAACATTAGTTCTTATAGAGCACAACATCCAGTCCCTTACACTTCACTACTGATATTCCAGTATAGAACTACACTGTTCTACGGTCACCTATAAAACATCTAAACTTCCTGTAAACATTAGTTCTTATAGAGCACAACATCCAGTCCCTTACACTTCACTACTGATATTACAGTATAGAACTACACTGTTCTACGGTCACCTATAAAACATCTAAACTTCCTGTAAACATTAGTTCTTATAGAGCACAACATCCAGTCCCTTACACTTCACTACTGATATTCCAGTATAGAACTACACTGTTCTACGGTCACCTATAAAACATCTAAACTTCCTGTAAACATTAGTTCTTATAGAGCACAACATCCAGTCCCTTATACTTCACTACTGATATTCCAGTATAGAACTACACTGTTCTACGGTCACCTATAAAACATCTAAACTTCCTGTAAACATTAGTTCTTATAGAGCACAACATCCAGTCCCTTACACTTCACTACTGATATTCCAGTATAGAACTACACTGTTCTACGGTCACCTATAAAACATCTAAACTTCCTGCAAACATTAGTTCTTATAGAGCACAACATCCAGTCCCTTACACTTCACTACTGATATTCCAGTATAGAACTACACTGTTCTACGGTCACCTATAAAACATCTAAACTTCCTGTAAACATTAGTTCTTATAGAGCACAACATCTAGTCCCTTACACTTCACTACTGATATTCCAGTATAGAACTACACTGTTCTACGGTCACCTATAAAACATCTAAACTTCCTGCAAACATTAGTTCTTATAGAGCACAACATCCAGTCCCTTACACTTCACTACTGATACTACAGTATAGAACTACACTGTTCTACGGTCACCTATAAAACATCTAAACTTCCTGTAAACATTAGTTCTTATAGAGCACAACATCCAGTCCCTTACACTTCACTACTGATATTACAGTATAGAACTACACTGTTCTACGGTCACCTATAAAACATCTAAACTTCCTGTAGACATTAGTTCTTATAGAGCACAACATCCAGTCCGTTACACTTCACTACTGATATTCCAGTATAGAACTACACTGTTCTACGGTCACCTATAAAACATCTAAACTTCCTGTAAACATTAGTTCTTATAGAGCACAACATCCAGTCCCTTACACTTCACTACTGATACTACAGTATAGAACTACACTGTTCTACGGTCACCTATAAAACATCTAAACTTCCTGTAAACATTAGTTCTTATAGAGCACAACATCCAGTCCCTTACACTTCACTACTGATATTACAGTATAGAACTACACTGTTCTACGGTCACCTATAAAACATCTAAACTTCCTGTAGACATTAGTTCTTATAGAGCACAACATCCAGTCCCTTACACTTCACTACTGATATTACAGTATAGAACTACACTGTTCTACGGTCACCTATAAAACATCTAAACTTCCTGTAAACATTAGTTCTTATAGAGCACAACATCCAGTCCCTTACACTTCAGTCCAACACCAACTCAATAAGCTTCTCTGTTACAATTACTGACTATTTGTTCCGAAGTATCCACCACTCTCTGTAGACAGGTACTCATTTTTACAGCTGAGCGAATGAGTGTTCCAATGAGATTGCCCTAGCTTCAAAATGATAGCAAGTATGTAGACCTGAAGCCCAGTCCTCCGGATTGAGATTCCGACATTCTAAGTCTAGCCACTGTGCTGCCACACCCACACAGTTTCAACTAACCACTTAAGACCTACACATCCTCACACTCAATTACTGTGGTAGCTGTGTAAAAGCCACAAGGCATGATCGCTTTAGAATAAAACCATGTTATAAGTATTTTTAAAAATATATATATATATATATATATATATATATATATATATATATATATATATATATATATATATATATATATATATATATATATATATATATATATATATATATATATATATACAGTTGAACCTCGGTTTATGGTCACCATTCCATTATGGTCACCTTGGGACAGTGTCAAATGATTTCCACAGTAAAAGATAGGATGTTAGTCCCGCTAATCCAGACACCTCGTTATTCAGGAATACGGCAAGTAACTCAGTGCAAAACGTTGACATTGCCCGCATATTAACCCCACATTTACGGTCAGTCACAGTCAGGAACCAAGGTTTGGCGGCTGCAATTGCAAGCAGCCGCGGGCGAAACACTGTTCCATCAAAGGCGATCTCAATATGAAGCCACGCACTGTCATCTGCATGTTTACACAGTAACCAGTTAACTTCAGAAAGCAATGCAAGAAGCAAGATACCAGTCATTTTAGTTACCACTTTAAAGACAAATTCTTAAGCCTAATCTTAGTGGCCGAGTAAATTTTATAGAAAAACACTGCGCCATCGACAGTTCAGTCATCGATGCTAACAATAGGACACCAAGTATTACTAGGTGCCCTATTGTTTGTTTAAACACCAATGAGCACTCATAGGAATAGCAGGCTCTAGAGGTGTAAAAATATTGCAAAACAAGTTGCATTACGAACCAAAATGAAATAGAAGCGACAGTGAAAAGGCATGTTAAGAACGAGTTTAGTTTAAAAGCAAAGCTCGATGACTCTCCAAAATAAACCAATGCACCTCTGGTGGATAACTTGTGTTCGATCCTGAACAGCAAATATTTAACGAGTTGTCATGTCAGCAAATAATTTGTCACATGATGCGTCAGTGCCCATATTCTCTATTAAGGTCACCTCGCTATTATAGTCACTTTGACTCAGTCCCGTGGGCGACCATAATACGGAGGTTCAACTGTATATATATATATATATATATATATATATATATATATATATATATTCTACCACCTTTTATGTCCAAATGTGCTTTAACGAACTCCATTTTTTAAATATACTTTGACTGGGACGAGCCCAATGATCCAAAAGTAAAAAAGTGAAAGAACTGGCTATGCGGCAACCAAAGCCTGGACAGGGAAGACCAGGGAGACCATAACGCATATATCGTGCACAGCTTCTACGGAATCAGCCATCATGTAATCATGTAAACACATGATCCTGATAAACTCATTCAACAATTATTGGAAATTGTTGACAGCTGTTCACAAATGTATTGAATGGCTAGGTTAATGAATATTCATACAGATAACGATCACATAGATAACAATTCATACAGATGCAGATAAAGATCACATTATATTTTAAAAAAATAGAAAATTGTGGTTCAACACATTAAATGAATGAATGAATCTTTTATTTTCAACAACAACAATAGACAAACACAATAGAAGCAGCGATGTCATTACAACATTACATAACTAAAAAATTTGGGTGGTCAGGGTATTAGGGCAGATCTAGTTTTATGATTAAAATAATCAGACCTTGTACCTGTTAGAAATAAGAAGTTACAGCCATAGTGAGCACAGTTTTAAAGAAACCAGTTATAGTGTCACATTTTTCAGTATCCATATTTTACTTAATTTTATCATAAGTGCAATGTTTGCAACCTGGAACATGCACTATAGATATGTTATTACATTAAATGAAAAACCCAACAGAATGCTTGAATATTATCTGATGGAAGAAGATTTAACAAGATTTAACAAGATTGCCATCCATGACTAAGGCCCAGATGGCAAGTGGACAAGGAAGCCATTGGCTTACCGAGAGTCCAACATTTTTAATCTATGTGTAATCTACCCTCCTGAGATATGTGTCAACTTTGTTTTTAAACATATTCACGCTGCTAACATTTACACAATCTGTAGATATTTTGTTCCATTCATTGATTGTCCTCTGTGAGAATGAGTACTTCTTCATATCCAATCTACCCTGATCCTTTATTAATGTTAACTAATGTCCTCTAGTTCTATTATCTTTTTTGAATGAAAAAAAATATTTCTATCAATTCATATCAGCGCTTATAGTAAGTCCTTTTCTTTTACAGTAGTACCCAGAACAGTATCTGCCATTTTATAGTTTACATCCAAGTTCCCATGTCCTGTATGTAGGCATTTAGATTTCCCAAAATTTAACAACATCTGCCATTTCCTAGACCATTTCACTAATCTGTCTAGATTGTTTTGTAAATGTTGTTTATCGCCATCATTGTTAATCGTTCTAAACATGTTTGCATCATCCGCAAATTTCAGTATGTTGCTTGTTATATTATCGTCCAAATTATATATATATATATATATATATATATATATATATATATATATATATATATATATATATATATATATATATATATATATATATATATATATATATATATATATATATATATATATATACAGGGCTGGGTCCAATTACACAAAATTATATCAATTACAATTACAATTACGTTAAAAAAAATTAGTTCAATTACAATTACAATTACAGTAATAATTTTCCAAATCAATTACAATTACAATTACACTGTCTCAATTTCAATTACAATTACATTATGCGGAACCAAATATATTCAGCATTTGTTAATTATGCATTTTTGCGCATTTTGCTGAATTTCAATATTTTGTACACAATTGATAAACAAATCTAACGGTAATGTTTGTACATTTTGTTGAATTGTGACTTTGAATTATACTAAATAAAAAGATAGCCGTTTAAAACATATTTTTATTATATAAAAATACAATGCAATATCCAGACATAATCCTACAGGACATATTCCAATGCAGACATTTATCCGTGCGCATTTCTTAAATTTTTCTTTGGAAAATACTAATAATAGGTTATGATGTGTTTACTTTGAGGTTGTAGCTCCTGCTCTAAGCTGACATTCTTAATTGGTCTACCCTTTGCCTTGTGTGAGTTGGGAATGGGAAGAGAGGCCATGTAAATGGTCCTTGCCACCTGACCTGTCTCCTACCCACCACATCACAAGGGGTGTAATTGGCTTGCTAACTCTGCAATGTTTTACTGAGCTGATATTTTCTGAAGCAATATCAGGCTACAGGTCTTTCCATGTTGTTTGAATACCAGCTTAGCCTTTGTCTGACAATGTCTGTGCATTGTTTATTGCTTCCTGGCTGTTACCAAGTTACTGAAAAGGCTAATTGCTAAGGCTACCCACCACTAGCACCACGGACCAGTACCCACCAGACAGTGAATACTGAGACTTAAATATAAATATATAAGCAGGTGTTATTATTAGTCTTGATTTTCAACTCATGTGCGACTTAAATTATATTTTTATTGACAATTCATTCAGGTAGTTTGTGATATGAAATGTACTGTAATTGATTGTAATTGAAATAAATTTTCAATTATACAAAATATAACAATTACAATTACAGCAACATTTTGAAACCATAATCAATTACAATTACAATTACAAAATTTTGCTGTAATCAATTACAATTACATAATTGGACCCAGCCCTGTATATATATATATATATATATATATATATATATATATATATTAAGAATAATAAAGGTCCTAATACTGATCCTTGGATCAGTATTAGGACCTGAAATAATACAGGGTCTTTGGTTCGCTTACTCCAAACAGCCCCTTCTGGGGCTAAAATAGGACTGTGGTGCTTGGTGCGCATGAAAAAGGTGCATATAAATTTTGAACAAAATAGTGCAATTAAAATCAGATGTCCTCCTTATAGACTAATTAGGTGAACTGGAGGGGCAAGATAGAAGGTGCTCACAGCTAGTTGGAAGGGGTGAATGGATGGAGTCTTATTATTTCAATGGGGAGTAGATTCCAGGCTCTAATAGCTATTATGACTCTAGGATAGAAGGAGTATGCATATGTGTTGACGCGCGCTTGTATTCGTATATATTTATCAGGATCGCTGTTTCGTGTATAGGTGCATGGGATTATAAGATGTTCCATGTGCATGTATTGTGCACGTGTAACATGGAGCAAATGTAGTCTGGACTGATATCAAGTCATGGTGATCAAGTCAGCAGCGAATTTATTTGTGCAAACCGTTTTATTTTTAGTTATGACAAATAACTTTGATGTGTTTACTTTGAGGTTGTAGCTCCTGCTCTAAGCTGACATTCTTAATTGGTCTACCCTTTGCCTTGTGTGAGTTGGGAATGGGAAGAGAGGCCATGTAAATGGTCCTTGCCACCTGACCTGTCTCCTACCCACCACATCACAAGGGGTGTAATTGGCTTGCTAACTCTGCAATGTTTTACTGAGCTGATATTTTCTGAAGCAATATCAGGCTACATGTCTTTCCATGTTGTTTGAATACCAGCTTAGCCTTTGTCTGACAATGTCTGTGCATTGTTTATTGCTTCCTGGCTGTTACCAAGTTACTGAAAAGGCTAATTGCTAAGGCTACCCACCACTAGCACCACGGACCAGTACCCACCAGACAGTGAATACTGAGACTTAAATATAAATATATAAGCAGGTGTTATTATTAGTCTTGATTTTCAACTCATGTGCGACTTAAATTATATTTTTATTGACAATTCATTCAGGTAGTTTGTGATATGAAATGTACTGTAATTGATTGTAATTGAAATAAATTTTCAATTATACAAAATATAACAATTACAATTACAGCAACATTTTGAAACCATAATCAATTACAATTACAATTACAAAATTTTGCTGTAATCAATTACAATTACATAATTGGACCCAGCCCTGTATATATATATATATATATATATATTAAGAATAATAAAGGTCCTAATACTGATCCTTGGATCAGTATTAGGACCTGAAACAATACAGGGTCTTTGGTTCGCTTACTCCAAACAGCCCCTTCTGGGGCTAAAATAGGACTGTGGTGCTTGGTGCGCATGAAAAAGGTGCATATAAATTTTGAACAAAATAGTGCAATTAAAATCAGATGTCCTCCTTATAGACTAATTAGGTGAACTGGAGGGGCAAGATAGAAGGTGCTCACAGCTAGTTGGAAGGGGTGAATGGATGGGAGTCTTATTATTTCAATGGGGAGTAGATTCCAGGCTCTAATAGCTATTATGACTCTAGGATAGAAGGAGTATGCATATGTGTTGACACGCGCTTGTATTCGTATATATTTATCAGGATCGCTGTTTCGTGTATAGGTGCATGGGATTATAAGATGTTCCATGTGCATGTATTGTGCACGTGTAACATGGAGCAAATGTAGTCTGGACTGATATCAAGTCATGGTGATCAAGTCAGCAGCGAATTTATTTGTGCAAACCGTTTTATTTTTAGTTATGACAAATAACTGTGAAGTGAATTAATTGACAATGTAGCTTTTATAGTTGTTGCACAACATTTAGGTTTCAAACAAGACAGTGCACAGGATCATTTGGATGTAACATATGCAGACCACTACCTATGATTGCCTGGCATTGGATTGGGACATTGCCGTTGGCATTGCCCTGGGCAACCAAAAGAAACTTCGTAGCATTTGTTTAATATATTATGCGTTTACTGTATTATTCGTCTATTACATATAGTGCACATAAACGTGTGTGAAACATCATTAATCGAGGAAAGAAAGTTTTCGGCGCCCCTCCCATTTTGCAAGGTAATGGTGTTCGGAGTTGTCGAGTTACGTCTACATTGAGCGATAATATGGTATAATTTCAACTTACCGTGGGAAACGTTTTCTCCGATTCTCAGCGGGCCGCGCAGAACATATACCACAAACACGACTAACATGAACCACATGGCCCATAGATATGTCCATGACCACGCGATCCATGCCTTCAGTTTATCAAACATTTTGCTTAAAAATCCTGCCATGCTCAGTGTTTATTCGGTCCAAAAACCGAGCAATTTGTTCTAAGCACAGCTAGCCGGAAATGGAACAAGTCGGCATTTTAATCCAGGAGCTCACGCACTTTTATTTGTTATTGACATACTTGTTGGCATGTCACAAACTGGCAAGCAAAGTCAAGTCTGAAATCATTGACCTGCACGTAAAGTCTCAAGTAAATGACCTCCAAGTCCAAGTCAAGTCTCAAGTCAATGACCTCCAAGTCAAGTTTTAAGTCAGTACTCTCCAAATCAAGTCTCAAGTCAATGACCTCCAAGTCCATGTCAAGCCTCAAGTCATCTCTCTGAATTCAAAGTCACCAGGGTTCACCAATCGCCATGAGGGCTGTGGTTTGTCTGCAGTATTTTTAGCTGGACACTTAGGTAGATGTTTCCCCTGCCAAAGAATTACCCATTCTTACTAAATTCTTTATAAGTACTGTATTCAATGTGGCATGTCACAACAACATGGTCTCCTTTTTATGAACATTTCAAGCCATCAGACATGTTGACAATTAAATCACAAACTATATAGCAAGTCAAGTCTCAAGTCAATGGCCTTATAAAGTCCAAGTCAACTGTTGCTCTGAATTCCATGTCAACTTGCAAGTCATGAAAATGGGCAACTCGAGTCAGCCCCTACGACTAAAGTCAACAAGACTGGTTATTTTAACAGTTTTGTGAGTCACTTTTTCGGTGAAAAGATGCGTATAGTTTCCAAATATGCCAGTTTTATAAAACATCAACTTGGATACTTTTTTCTGAATTTCACCTCAAAGAAGACCCAGTTAAAAATGCTTTGAATAGCAATGCAATTAGGACATTTTCATAACGCTGCATGGCTACTATATAATGCTTGTCAGGAACTTATAAATAATACATTATCTTAATAAATAACACTTCAGCCGATTGAAATGTTTTCATTGATCAACCAAAATTAAGATCCACTAGTTTAATTTGTTTCAATGCATATATATTTATTTACACTTGGGTATATGTATGATTATATACATAGGAAAATAGGAAAATTCCTAACTCAGAAAACTAAACAAAATAGTTTTCATTGTAACTTAAAATTATAAATTAATTTATAAATTGATATTCTATATATATGCAGCTGACACAACTCCTTGTTGCAATGTCTGTATTACCCAGTCAAAACTTGTCATCATGGAACCATTCTGTGTTCTCCCTAGTTCTTGGAAGTAATTAAGCTACATATTAAAGTAAATTATTAAGTACGGTTGCTCAATGTGCACATTTCGAGTTTGAAAAAATATAACAAGATTGCCATCGAAAGCAAATTCCCAGGTGGCAAGTGGACAAGGAAGCCATTGACTTGTTGAGAGATTTATTGATATTCGCTTCAATATCCAGTGTACTTATTTCATAATTATTTTATATCGGATTCATTTAGGATACAGTGACTCGATCTGTGATAGAGAAGGAGAGAGAGGGTGAGAGAGGAGGGGCAAATAGTTCTCGTGGCAATATAAGGGTAGAATGAAACATGCAGTAAAATTGTCGAGTGTTTGTAATTAACTGGAGCAGTGTGGTACGGAAAATCGTATTTGCTTTCATTTATTGATAAAAAATAATAAAGCAAGTAGTTTTTGTGACTTACTGACCTAAAGGGTCGACCAAAACGGTTTTTTACAGTGTTATTTGCTTTACATGTTTAGTTGACGCGGTCCATCTCATGCCGACAATATGCGATCATAATTTCGCAGTATAACCATAAAACGAACGAAAACTAACTAGTGCGTGCTCTTACGTCAGGTACAATTGCAACGTTATTGATGGATTGGATATCAATAAAAATTCATCGGCAATAAGTTTATGCTCTTTCACTATATGTGTATATATTTAATAGTAACCATAGTAAAAAAATTACGTTATTTATAAGTTGATTGAATAGAAATTTAATAGTATTAGTCACAATTTTGAATTTAGTGGAACTCTCAAGACTCGACTCGTCAATAATTAAAGTTAAAACATGCAGCAAATTTTTGATTATATGTCATAAACTATGAAGACGCTGCCTAGTTCGGGGGTGGTGTGGTAAAGTGTTGGACTATCGGTCGAGGGACCAACGTTCGAAACCACACGTTGCCGTTTCCAACTTAGGCAATTTCGTTCACCCTACTATGCCTGTGTCTTACAGAAGAGACTAAAAGTCGTTGGCCCCTTCTATCTGGTGTTTATGCCAATGGAAGTAAAAGATCCCACACAGGGAAATAAAAAAACCTGTCAGATTCCATATGTATTACACTCATACACAGAGCTGGTGATCTCAATCGCTATGGTCGCTTTTACCTCCCAGTTTAGCTGTAATCAGCTGTTTAGGGAGTATCTCATCCAGAATCAAGGGCAAAGCCAAGATGGCATGGTAAACTTTCACCTTATGACTAGGTCACTAGGCTAATGAAAGGGTTGTCAATGACACTTATAATAGCAATTTTATGTATCAGAAAGAAGGTTTATATAAAGAAAAACTACATGGCTTCTGGCCAGTTCTGCTATTTGTGTCATTGAGCTGTATAGTAGGGTTTGCAACTAAGTTAAATTCTGCTTTATCAGAAGTGAATAAAAGTAACATACACATAAATTTAGTCATTGACCTGTTTTGTAGTAACTTCAATGTTTCATCTGTTGCAGGTTATGCAGAGCTACATGATGTACCAGGCTGAGTTAACTAGCAGCGCATCCGCAATATAAACAATAGTAAAATTGGGAAATTCTTTGCAGTTGTTAACAGTGGCAGGTGTGTTTCAACAGACAGCTTCCACAATGCCAGCATTTGGGCGTAGCATTTCTGCTACACCAGTGTTTGGACAGGCATCACCTGCAGCACCAGTGTTTGGGCAGACTGTATCCGCAGCACCAGTGTTTGGGCAGACTGTATCAGCAGCACCAGTG
This sequence comes from Lamellibrachia satsuma, assembly GCA_033239005.1. Classification (NCBI taxonomy): domain Eukaryota; kingdom Metazoa; phylum Annelida; class Polychaeta; order Sabellida; family Siboglinidae; genus Lamellibrachia; species Lamellibrachia satsuma. The sequence continues at coordinate 15,266,259 of BSQZ01000004.1, forward strand.
TTTGGGCGAACTGCATCAGCAGCACCAGTGTTTGGGCAGACTGTATCTGCAGCACCAGTGTTTGGGCAAACTGCATCAGCAGCACCAGTGTTTGGGCAGAATGCATCAGCAGCACCAGTGTTTGGGCAAACTGCATCAGCAGCACCAGTGTTTGGGCAAAATGCATCTGTAACACCTTCATTTGGGCAAACCGCACATGCAACACCTGCATTTGGACAAACCGCACATGCAACACCTGCATTTGGGCAGATTTCAACTGGAACACCTGCATTTGGGCAGATTTCAACTGGAACACCTGCATTTGGACAAACTGCATCAACAACATCTGCATTTGGGCAAACTGCATCAGCAGCACCTACATTTGGACAAACTGCATCAGCTATACCTGCATTTGGACAAAGTGCATCAGCAATACCTGCATTTGGACAAAATGCGTCTGCAACACCTGCATTTGGGCAGATTTCAACTGGAACACCTGCATTTGGGCAAACTTCACCAGCAACACCTGCATTTGGGCAGATTTCATCTGGAACATCTGCATTTGGGCAAACTGCATCAACAACACCTGCATTTGGGCAAACTGCATCAACAACACCTGCATTTGGGCAAACTGCATCAACAACATCTGCATTTGGGCAAACTGCATCAGCAACACCTGCATTTGGACAAACTGCGTCTACAACATCTGCATTTGGGCAAACTGCATTAGCAACACCTGCATTTGGGCAAACTGCATCAGCAACACCTACATTTGGGCAAACTGCATCAGCAACACCTGCTTTTGGGCATAATGCACCTGCAACATCTGCATTTGGGCAATCTATATCTGCAACATCTTCCTTTGGGCCAACTGCATCTGCAACATCTTCCTTTGGGCAAACTGCATCTGCAACACCTACATTTGGGCAGATTTCTTCTGCAACACCTGCATTTGGCCAAACAGTATCAACTGCACCAGTATTTGGACAGACATCTTCCAATGTATTTGGCCATACAACTTCTTCTGCTTCAACATTTGGCAAACTGACGACTACATCGGCGAGCATATTTGGACAAACAACTACTTCTGTGCCCAAATTTGGGCATCCTGCCAGGTCAACATCCATATTTGGACAGGCAACCAGTACATCATCAATGTTTGAGGAACCAACCACTTCAGCACCCAAATTTGTGCAAACAACCACAGCTGCTTCAACAGTTGGCAAACAAAGTACAGCATCGTCCATGTTTGGAACCCATGCTACGTCTGCTTCCGTGTTTGGGAACCCAGCCACCTCTGCTTCCATAGTTGGTAAAGCAGCTAGCCCTGCTTCCATATTTGGTAAGCCTGCCACCTCTGCTTCCATATTTGGTAAGCCTGCCACCTCTGCTTCCATATTTGGTAAGCCTGCCACCTCTGCTTCCATATTTGGTAAGCCAGCCGCTGCTGAATCAAAGTCTGAGAAGCCGTCTATATTCAGAAAGCCAACTACATCGTCTGGACGGAAATCAACATCAACATCCTTATTTGGCAAGCCGACCACAACCACTCCCATATTTGGCAATACATCTTCTGGTCAGGTGGTCAGTTCCACAGCAAATGTATTTGGTCAGAAAAGTGCTCGAGGATTGCTGTTCGGGAAGCCAGAGACTGTCACTGAAGAGACAAAGACTGGAAGTCAACTTTTTGGGAAGCCAACGGGAGCTAGCCAGGGGGAAGGGAGGAGAGAACCCAAAGTCTTGTTTGGGAAGAAAGAATCAGGGAAGACAGCATCTGCTGATCCATCAGGTATGTTGATGTAATGAGTCTCAGAATTAAAATCGGAGTCTCGTTATACTCTCACATATATGACATGAATCCATTTTAGCGGGATCCGGCGCTTCTGAGGATCCTAGATTTTGATCACGAAGTGTTAGACCTGAAACGGGCTTGCGTATTTAATTCAATAAAACTTTAATGTACATTTAAAAACGGAAAATTCCCTGGTTTTCCGCAGATATAAAATGCAGTTACTATATCGGCTGTGACGCGAATACGCACAAAGTTTATGCATATTCCGCAGAAAAAAACAAAATACATGGTAATCCGCGTAGTTTTCTAGGGACGCCTTGGCTTCATGTTGATTAAAAAAAAATTGCTTCGGCGCTAAAAAAGACAAATATACTAGTGACTTTTTCGCACTGTACTATTATTTGTTTTGAACAATTTGCCCCCCATACTGTTATTCGGCACTATACTATTATTAAATTTGACCAATTTGCCACCCTATACTTTTATTTGGCCTATACGTTTATTTGGCACTCAAGAGTAGTGGCTTTGCCATTAAGCATAAATTATTATAAAATTATATTTATTAAAACACATTTGGAGGTCAAGATGTTAGAGGCCTGTGAATAAAAAAATTCTACTAGCCCACAGGAAAGATCTGCTCGCTTTATATGCAAAGACTACAAAAGAACCAGCAGTGTTACATCAGTGCTGAAGTCCCTGCAATGGGAAACCTTAGAAAACAGGAGGACGGTGGCCAGAATCTCCATGTTCCATAAAATCCACCACGGCCAGGCTGCCATTCCCGCACAAAAGTACTTACAACCAGTTAAGCGCCACTCCTGTAATCGACACAATCTAGCATACCAACCAGACTCATTTAACAAAGACTGCCATAAATACTCCGGTGCTCGACTGAAATAAACTACCATCATTGTTAACATAGCAAATATAAACAACTTTAAACAAGAAGTGTTTAAACATTTACGCCACCAGAAAGATCAACTTCATTGCTATTAACTGTGGTAAGCCTACCTACCAACTCCTTCTCGTTTGGCTCTAAAAGGGCGTTGAGAATATTTTTTTAGATTAAGAATTTTCATTCAATTATATCAGAAATGTTTTTTATTTGTCTGGTTTTGATTCCAAAGAGTTTCAACTGAAATTAAACAAAATTGGAAAAGGACCTCCACAAAACATGAAAAACCTAGAAAATACATGTAATACTTGGTTTTCATCCTGACTAGACTAGGTCATCGACTAGAGTTGAACGTAATACTTGGCCTCTCTCAGTACTATCTTGGCACTTCAGTGAATATAAGAAAATTTGGAAAAGGTCACCAGTAGTGATAGCAATGTGGCGCCACCTTGCTGCTAAAAGCACACACTATGAATTGTGTCTAAGAATTCTGCAAGGTGGCACCAGCCTCATTTCCACTTCAAAACAAGAAACATGGTGACAGTACATTGAGCATTGCAGACGATGCAACACTCAGCGGTCGCCGGTCGGAGTGTTTGAAAAATAAAGCCTTTTAAGGGATATTATGATTGCAGATGGTAGAATTTTTATTCACCCGACGAATCAGTGATTTCTGATTTTTATTTGTCCGACAACATTTCAAGTCGCCTCGGGCGAACGGGCAATTTGATTTCCAAAGCCCTGGATAGATATGGTTTATAAGTACATAATGCAGTTCTACAATAAAAAATTTACAGACTTTGTACATTTTAATTTTTTACTACAAGTTCCACGTTTGTGGGGCGTGGTGGTCATGTGATAGATCGTCTGGCTTTTGGTCGAGGGGACCAGGGTTCAAAACCACCTGCTGCCATTTAGAAACTTGGGCAATTTCGTTCACCCCAGTTTGCGTGTATTTCAGGGAAAAAACCATTGGTCCCTTCTATCTGGTGTCTATGACAGGGGAAGTAAAAGATCCCACACAGGGAAATGAAAAAAACCTGTTGTGGACTCTTAGAGCTGGTGATCTCGATCTCTAAACTCACTATACTAACTCCCAGTTTAGCTGTGATCAGCTGTAAAGGGAGTATCTCATTAAGCATCTAAGCAATTGATCATAAAATCATGAACGGTCAACTCGAGGGTGAAAGCTGTCATTTTAGTCCACCCTCCTGATGGGGCTGGTACATTACAGAATCTACCAATATTCTACCAGCCTTGATATTGCAGTTGATGAAAAATTGTGTTGCTAGTTAAGTAAAAGCCACGAGAACAGATTCAGATGCATTACACCATATAACATGGTCACAATTAATCACCGATCAATCAACTACTACATATTTGTAGGCAGTTGTAGCTGTTTGTTGCCTAGGAGAATGCACTCTGCCAACTGTGTCTGATGGAAGATCTCTCTCACCTTCAGGTCAGCGGAGAAGACCAGGGTCACCACCAGATGGCGGGGTGCAGAAACGGGCCGCCCTGAAAAGACAACCAGGTAAGCAAGATGAACGGAATTTCGATCACTGGAATTACTGGGTCTGAGGTTTTTAAGTTCTGAGCTAAAGTAGGACTATTTTAGTTTGCTTTTAAGAGGGTGATGGTTCTTCGTCAGTTCCATTTTAAAACATACCATGTTGATCCGGTAATTGTTGGACTCAGTAAGATAGTGGTGTACTGGTCCACTTGTCATGTGCAGTGTGACTCTTTGGACGGCAATTTTGTTAGATGTCTTGGACTTTCTCAGAACCACCAGTATTTATGATGATGCTCCAGCATCCTGGATACCTGATTATACGAGTCATTCCTGACGTTTTAATGACTAGGATGTTTTACTTATTTATCTTATTATTTATGTTACTTGTTTTTATTTTACCTATCTGCTCTTAACTTATATGTTTATCAAATGTATTGACTTAATTTTATAGTTTATTTATATTTTATTTAACTTATGTTTACTTGTCTTTTAAACACATTTTTATTAAAATTTTCAACTTATTTTAAATTCAATTCTAGTATTTTGTTAGCGCCTTTTAGCAGGTTTTTAGCCAGGGCACATGGCATGTTACAAATGTATAATAAAATAAAATAAATGTGCTCTCTCAGGGACAGGGCTTTTTGGCCGAGCCATAGCAAGTGTCTCATCTGAGAGGACTGGGGAAGAAGCTTCTGGGGGAAGAGTGGAGACAGCCCCAAGTCGACCACCTCCCCCACCCTACAGTGCAGGGGAAGAGCATAAGCAGGCTGAGATGGGAAGTAGGTTCCACAGCACAGTTATGCATCATCATCTGCAGTCTTTTACCGGTGTTTTGTTTTCGACTCTCTGTAAATGGTGCATCAATTGAGATACGTGTTTATTCTGTGTGTTTATTGCATCTTAAACGATTAAAAATTTTAAATATCTTAGATGAGTTAGTTTTTGTTGGCATGGATACTCGCTTTTCATTAGAAATGCGAGCCTTTTGAGAAAGAGAAATTACAGGTTGACTACAAAAAAACGGTACATATACTTAACATAACTTCCTTATTTTTATTTTAAATGAAACTTTCTTTGGTACGCATTTGCTCCACATGATGTGTAATCGCTGTGGAAATTTTTCAATACTCTGTTGTTTTGACTAAATCTATGTCGGCTGTCTATAAAAAAAAATTAAATTATCCATTAATAATGGAGAAAGTTATTATTAATTAGAAGTTCACGATGTGGTCAGCAATAAACAATTGTGTGTATCGCATTCCTGCTGTATTAAGATGTTCCACTTATGTGTTTCAGCAACAGCGAATTAAATTGCTCTAAAAAGTGATTCTGTTAAGTGGGGTCCGTTGTATTACTAAAGTTTTTTTAATACAACGTGTGTCTCAGGCTTATCCCCTGAGAGTCTACAGAAGTCTGGTCAGCGACGTCTCCGTCGACGTTCTTCCGTCGATGTCAGCTCCCTGGTGGCCATCTCGTGCAAGAATGTTCCGACAAGCTGCAACAACAAGCTGGCACTTCACAAACACTTCTCGAAATTTGGAACAATCACGCGTTTATACATGACCCCTTCAAAGAGTACGGCGACAATTCACTTCAGTGATCATGTCAGTACAACATATAATTCACACAAATCTTTTGCTGTGCAATGAAATAATCATTCTAACATTGTGATTTTTGTTTAACATGTTGATACGCTGTATTCTTTGCTGAAACTTCCGACTCTCTAATTTGAAGTACAAATTGCACGTCCATCGACAATCAATCCCATAATGCATTGCATTTATACACGCCCACCATCTAGCTGTCAGTAAAATTTATTAAGATATGCTGACTGTAGTTGAATTATTTAATTTAATAATGATGTTTTACACGGGTGACAGTCCACTTTTTTATAAGGAAATTATGTAGCAGTGCAATAATTATACATCGTCTTTCAGGAATCTGCTGAGAATGCGAAGAAGAAGGGGAAGATGATTAAGCAAGGTTTGCCTCCGATGCAGATCTTTCTCAGTACCTACAGCAACCGAGGTGAGTTGTTTGCCATGGTGTTTGTTTTGGTTGCGTGTTTGTCGCTTACTGCTAAGAAGATATGTAATCTTGCTAAATATAGCGCTGCTAATTAATAATAATTATTAATAGATGTTTCGCCTGAGCTGAATGTGATTTTCAGTGTTGTTTTAACATGTAAATAAAATTAAAATATCATAAATGTGTAAGTAAAAGTATTTTTGGTTTAATGTTTTTATTTTATATGATATTAAATTTTATAAACTTTTTGTGTTTTTTTATGATATTATTTTTTTTATAAAAAAAGTGTACACATTCATTCTTCTATTGTCACCCACATTAAATGTGAATTGAAATTGTTAAGCTTGATAGGTGTGTGTGTGTGCGTGCGTGCGTGCGTGCGTGTGTGTGCATAGTTAGTACAATTTTGTTCTTCCCAAACTGTAGAGTGGGGCTTACTGATCAGATGGGGGCCCTGGGATCACCAAAACAAGTGACAGTTTCCCTCACCCGTAAGTAAACAAACAAGGCTATTGGAATAAGGTGGAAGCACATTTTGTGTAATTTAATAATTAAAAATAACATTCCACCTGCAGTGACTCCCCAACTCGAAGTGGTGGATGGTTGAATTATTTACCCAATGTCGAGTTGACGGGACTCAACTGTTGTACAGGTTCAGAGACAGGCTCAAGGACTGCATTGGGCAGTACGAGGATGCCACACAGTAGTGAGGTGGACGATGAGCTCGCAAGCATGCGGGGAACATCAGATGTCTCCACCTCGGGCTTCGAGGGACTCGAACAGCAGGAGAAGAGGAAACAACACCCCTCTGTCTCCTTCCGAGGACACGCAGCTGGAGGGGATGTTGGTATGGCTATAGGGAGGGCCAAGCGGAAGATGGATGTTGGATTATTGGCAAGGGGAAGAGCTGGGAAGGCAAAGGGGGAAGAGAGGAAGGCGGCGGGAATGAAGCCGGCAGCTTCTTCCGAAGTTCAGCTGGGTGAGTTTGATGGTTCACAGACTCTGTCTATAGTTGTCATCATTTGGGTGACGTGTCATCGTGCCTTTGACAACCACGATTCTATTTTTAAACGTACTCATACTACTAGCATTAACACAATCATTTGGCAGTTTGTTCCATTCATTTATTACCCTCTGTGAGAAACAGTACTTTCTCATGTCCAACCTACACTGCTCCTTAACTAATGCTGCTTTGTGTCCTCTGGTTCTACTGCCTTCTTTAAGTTTGAAGAACATATTCCAATCAACGTCCTCATAACTGTTCACTATTTTAAACACTTCTATTTGGTCTCCTCTTAGTCTCCTGGTCTCTAGTGTTGTCAAACCACATTGCAATAAGCGACTTTCGTAACTAAGGTCTCTCAATTCTGGAATCACTTTAGTTGCTCTTCGTTGTATTCTTTCTAGCTTATCTATGTCTTTTTTACGATACAGCCTCCATCTTGAATACAATATTCCAAGTGTGGTCCAACTATTGCTTTGTACAGGGGTACAATTAGCTGTTTCTCCTTACATGTGATAGTTCTCCTAATTAGCCATAGAACTTGATTTCCTTTCAAAGCAGCAATCCGACATTGCTCTGAAACTTTCATGTCAACACTAAACGTTACTCCTAAGTCCTTTTCTTGTGTGGTACAGCATCCCCCATTTTATATTCTTCGTCCATGTTTCCATGCCCTATGTGTATGCATTTACACTTCCCAAAATTGAATAACATTTGCCATTTTTCTGACCATTTAACTAATTTATCTAGATCATCCTGTAAACTTTGTTTATTTGTAACATTAGTAACCTTTCTGAATACTTTTTTGTCATCTGCAAATTTGAGTAATTTGCTAGGTATGTCATCTTCAAAATCATTTATATATATTAAAAACAGACCTAATACTGATCCCTGTTGTACCCTACTCAGAACAGATTTCCAGTTTGAAATCTCACCATCTACTATTACTCTCTGTCTTCTGTGTGTAAGCCACTCTCCTATCCAGTTGATTACATCATTACCTATACCATGGGCTTTTAGTTTAAGTAATAATCTTTGATGTGGCATTTTATCGAAAGCTTTCTGAAAATCTAAGTAGACAACATCCAATGGTGACCACTTTGTAATTTCTTCCAAAAAACATGAGATTGGTTAGACATGACCTTGCTTTTAGGAACCCATGTTGAGATGTATTTATTAATTTATGTTTTACAAGGAATTCCACCATGTGGTCTCTAATTAATGTTTCGAGTAATTTACATACAACTGATGTTAAACTCACTGGTCTGTAATTTTCTGGCTTGTTCCTTGATCCCTTCTTAAATAGAGGCGTAATGTTTGCCTCTTTCCATTCTGAAGGAACTATTCCTTCTTCTAGTGACAAGTTAAACAAGTTGCAAGTGGTGTTCTAATTTGCTCAACAACTTCCTTAAACAGTTTTGGTGGTATCCCATCAACTCCCGGTAATTTATTATCTTTCATCTTCTTAATTTTCTTTGCTATCATGTCAGTTACAAATAACTGCCCTAAATGTTCTGATTTACTGCCCTCAAATTTAGTAAATGGAACTGGAAGTGAGCTGATATCTTCTGTGGTAAAAACTGAGATGAACTACTCATTCAGAACCTCTGCCATATGAAAAACGTCTGAAATTATGTTTCCCCTGTTGTTTTCCAGTGGTCCGACCTTATCTCGAACTTTCTGTTTACTCCTTACAGAAGCATAGAAACTCTTGCTGTCATTTTTTATATTACCTGCCAATTTTTTTCAAAGGTTCTTTCAGATTTTCTAATTTCTGTTGTAGCTAGGTTAAGTGCCTCTTTGTAATTTGCATAGTCTTCATCCTTTCTGGTATGCCTATAAACCCTTCACATAGTTTGTTTAAACACTATTTTTCTAATAGCTTCTTTTGACAAGTGTTTCTTTCTAGACCGTTTTCCTTGTTTTTTCAAGGGAACAAATTTATCGATAATACTCTCAATTTCATATTTTAGAATATTCCAACATTCAAGTGCGGTCTTATTCATGAGCATGTTATTCCAATCTAGCTTTACTAAGTATTTTCTCATATCTTTGTGGAAGTTTCTCCAATACGTTTTTTTATTTTTACATTGTCCACTAATTCTTTTTGTGATGACAAAACTATATCTAATAATGCAATAATTCATAATTTGACTGTTATTGATAAATTTTAACCTTGTTGTTTAGTACATTCGCAAACAGTCGTCAACAATTTTGGAAATATCAGTAAAATAAAACATTATGCTTAGTGTGTGCGTGCGTGCGTGCGTGCGTGCGTGCGTGGGTGCGTGCGTGCGTGTGTGTACAAATGAATATGTACCTTTAATATGTCACCAAAAATGTTAGATATATCAATCCGTGGGTAAAATATTGGGCAGATATCGATAGCCCCGGTTTGTGGGTGGGTGCGTGTGTTTGTTGCAGTGTAAGAATGATATATTTTATTTAATATAGCATCTGGTCCAAGAAAAAATAATAGAAAAAATTAATAACATGGTCTGGAATTGAAAAATAAACATATAGATAGATCAAAATACTAGTAGTACTAGTGGTAATGATGATTAAAAATATGCGTGTGTTTACATCCAACAGAGGTGAAACCGGTGTCGATGAAGACACTCATTAATGCAGTCGGTATCATCACAGAGGAACGACTAGAGATACTCAACAATGCCGATAAGATCATACGTGCTGGTAGGTCTACTTACTTACTTACTTAAGCTCGTTTGCTCTGTTTTGTGCAATCTTTGCCTGAACAGGTCTGTCTGAAAGTGTAACATGCCCTGTGCAATAATTATGGTGAATACACGTTTGTGGGGCTTCACGGACCAATGATCTCGATCTACTGCACTGCATTAACTGCTGCAAAGAGCTCTGATAATTAAGTAAATGTCACGTATGCCGTATGATATTCGGATACCGGCGCTATATAAGACCACATATTATTATTATCTTTAATATATTAAAGTATTCATTATTAGAAAATTCACGTTAATAGGAAATGTTTTTTGTCATGTGAAAGAGACTTCGTGGACGTCATGTAACTTAGACGATTTAATCAACATCACGTTGTACCAGATAGAGTGGAAATGTTATTTTTTAATCTCGTACAGTCCATCATGTTTGAAGCAAGGGATTGCTCTCACTCCCTGTCACTCACGCAAATCAGTAATCTAGGGAGTGATTTATCGCTTTCTGCAAGTGTTTGTCTTGACAAGGAGTTTCTTGAGTATTAGATTCACTAGGAAAGTGTGCCCTCCAATATTCACAGTTCGCATATCATCCGTCATCGGAGGGTGGTGATCGCAACCCGCTGCACCGAGATTGTAAGAATGCCATCGAAGCCACGATGTGCTGGCCACGCAGTTTATAAAAAAGTTATTAAATGAGTGGACTAGCATCGATTTGTATTATGTTTAAATGTCACATGTTGTTGTATGTCGAACTGAATAAAATATGCGTATACATGTACAGTTATGGAATAGATGAGGGAACGACAATAGTTCGCTACGATCTGATTGACCGACTACACTGTAATGGGAATCGAAAATAATAACCTGGATTTGAGCTACTGAACACGCATATGAGTTGACATGGAGTGTAAAAGTTGATTAAACATTGAAAACAACAATTTTAATCATTGTTCCACTTCGTCTTTCACCCGCTTTGAACACATAAATTCACAACGCACATCTCTGGTGCCACTTAACATTGATTCACTGTTTCATGTGCGGATGACAAATTCATATGTTTGTGCACCGAGTTGAGTGTTTGTCATTACTATGCAATGGAAGCATGCTATTTTACCCCAGTTTATATTGGTGTTGCCTACTAAGCTGCATTTCTGACTGTGATTCTTATACAAAATGTATTTGTGAATCTCAGTTGCAATTTTAAAACCACCTGAGTGAAGTCGAACACAAAACCAGTGCCATAGCAGTGGCCAGTGCAGTGCTACAGGCATAGAACACTGTCACTGGCCTTGCCCAGGCTATGCCTACAGTGATCGATGACATGTTGCAATTCCAAACCGATTCACCAATTGCAATGTATGGGGTTTACTAAAGTAAAAAATTATTTGTACAAATGTTATAGCACCAACAGTTACCAATTAAAATTTCATGATGACGTAATGGCAGAATCCCAATAGAGAATGGTGGCGCCACCACATGGAAAAAACAAAAGCTAACAAATTGATCGCCTGAATTAATTTTGCATATTTAGGAGACCGATTTATCACTCACCCATTGTTTTCAAACATGGAGCACTGTTGTAGTTGGTGGAGACAAAGTCATAACTTTGCAAATTTTTTTTCATTTTCTTGTTTATACACTTGTTGTCATTCTGTTGTCCACTATTGCACATATACTAAATGTTACTGTTACCATGGTTTCTGCAGCTAAGGGGACAAGGAAACATGCCGATCTTGCCTCGGCCGTCGCCATTAAGGGGTCATGTCCAGACATGTGTCCAGAACGTGAACGTTACATGCGGGAATTTCAGAGGCGACTTAGTGTTTATGAGATTGTCCCTGGAACTGATGGGGTAAGTCTGTGACTAGGGCTCATCTCAACTTTGAGAAAACAAAGTGGACATAGTATGTTGGTTATTTATGAGTTGTAATAAAATTATGGAGGTATGAATAACTGGAAGTGGCTTATAATTATTAGAATTTGTATCAATTTAGTCTATAATGACATTATTTGTGGATATAAATGAATGTAGTCTTCATGCAGTAATTGGAGCATGGCTGAATGCTTCCCAGCGAAGTCAATGGCATTGAAATGAACTGTATGCTGTATAAGAATTTACCTTTACTTTACCTGTCCAGCCTGGACAGACGCCTGCTGTTGACCACACAAGAGCTGTCAAGGAATACAGTCGGTCATCTGCAGATCAGGTCAGTGTTGTTCCTTCTTTCTTCCCTCCCCCAAACCTCAGCATGATGAGGATGAGTTTGGGTTTAACCCTAGGAGTGACCATTGGGCTAAATTCGGCCCGTGCGTTCAGTGAAATTGGTTCCGGCCGATATTGGTATCACTGTAGTAAAAATTTTTGTTTCCATCACTTGTACTTCACATGGGAACAAATGGTATCATTGGAAAGATGAATCACTGTTTGTTCTGTCACATATTTATTCATGAGCAAAGTTAATGATAGCTAATGACAATTTAGCTTACAAAACACATCACATAGTTGGTGCCCAAATTTGGCTGCTTTTTCTATGCTCCGCAGAATAAATTTACGTTTCCATTCATAGTAACTAAATATGTAACATGTATGCCTTTAGAAAGCTCTATGATTGGCCTATTTGAATATTCGTGTATGAGCATGCTGGCTATATGCAGTGAATGAGCATCATTGTTACAAACACATGTTGTCTCGGCGACTTAGGCTTTTTATTTACAAATCCGCCATTTTGTTTTCTCACTTTGTTCTGTGTCAGTTCACTTTAGGCCGGATTATTTAAAGTTTCCGCATCTATATTTCAGCAAATTGCATGACAGCATTAGTGAATGATATTATTATACTAGTTCAGACAGTTAGAAAGATGTTGCGATCGTTTTTGAGGTAAATATCAGCAAGTTGCCATCGGGATTTCCACCGGCTTCAACAGCCCACACTGCCACCTTAAATGATGTGGGACCGATGGGTCTGTCTGAATCGACATAGTCTGGTGTTGGATAAATTATAAAAATAAAAGTTCTCAATACATTTGATTAATTTGGTTTATTTTGTTGCTAATATGTATGGCTATGTTTTCCCCATTGGACATAGGGACATACAGCCACTTAGTAATTATCTGGTGGCAGGGTGAACATTTTAATTTTTACTTTCTTTTTTTGATGAAATTCAAATAGTAATACCCCGATGATAAGATTATGTGCTGTAGTTTTTATCATTTTATAATGAGTCTTTTTACAACAAAATGGTACCTCAGTCACTAATAGCTATGTTATGATTTTTTAAAAGCACCCTTATGAATAACTCCAATTTGAGTACACCATGGAAGTTTATCATTGGTCATTCCTAGGTTTAAGACTTACAAAGTTTATGGAGTTCCAGGGACAAATAGTACTTGGAATATAACTGGTAATTACATATGGAATGATGGATTTAGTAAACTAAGAAATGCTGTGTCGTTGTGACTGTGTTTACAGAGATGCTGGTATATGATCTAGGCATTAATCTGTTCTTGAGGGAGAGGCTTTCCAAAGAAACACTACAGAAACATAAATTAAAGAAATGTTTTATTTTTAAACTCAAATAAAACAACACTTGATACACAAAAAAAGTTTTGCTCAGCATCAAGATGAGGAGTAATGAAGTTGTTAATTATATAGCCTTATTCAGTAATAGTGCATTATTATTATTCAGTAATCAGTATGAAAGGAAAGGGGTTGGTGTGATAATTTTGCATCCCAATACGGTACTGTGGCCTGGGCAAAGTCTACACAATATTTAATTGTTTCCATGGTAATGCCGGATGTTTTTGTTTCCATGGTGATCAAAGGACATGCCACTGCCACATAGTGTGAGACCCCCTGCAGTTCTCCAGATCACCATGGACTACCTGATGACCAATGTGATGGACACGGGGGGAGAAGGACGCTGGCAGGACTGGTATGACTTCCTGTGGGACCGCACCCGGGGAATCAGGAAGGTGAGAGATGCTCCCATGATGGGATGGAGGGCAACGTAATGGGGCTGTGGTGTAGGTTTTTAAGTCATTTGGGGTGGTCACATGTGTCGGTGACCGGTGGCAAATTGGCCCCACCTTTGTAGTTATTCCAGTTAGAGCTAGTGTATTTTTAAGCAGGTAGTTGTATTCATAGACTGCGTGATAGCATGTAGGGCATTATGCTATTTGGTTTAAGGGTGTTCCATGACAATAGTAATGCCATTGTTTCCTTTATTTGTTCTAGGAATACTCCTACTGCTTTGTGGTGAAATGTGGGCTCTATTGAACCCGACGTCCAGGAGGCTCGCATGGGGAGTAGTCAGCCTGGCGTTGGGTTGTGGAGCCCACATTTCTTTGTTTTACATTTCTTTGAAAGTGGGCTTACTCTTATTACCCACAATAAACGTCACTCATTTGGCCTTTTCATATCTCTATATCTGTGTTGTGTTGTTGATTACATAAATATTTTTTTGATAAAATTGGTTAGTCGAAAAAATATATACCAAAGTTAGGGGCAATCAATCTTTTTCATATACAGATTTGCCATTGTTGTGAGGGTTGTGTTGTATCATTGTTTCTGTCATCACAGCGCCACACGGTGGACTAAATTGTTGAAAAAGAAGTACGGACTCACAAATTAGTCTGCTGACTCCCAAATATGAGCAGATTGGGACTCTGCAAAACTCCCACCAATTTCCCATGAAAATCCGTACTTGTATATAAGAATTTATTATTATTTTATTAATACAATATACATTTAATTTTTATTATATATTATTTATGGTAGGACTATTTAGACTATGTTTTAGAATATTTATTATTGGTATTGTTTTCAATATAATGAATATACATTGTAATGTATTTATTTTGATATAATTAATATATTTATTTTTAATATAATGAATAATATATGTTATGATAAAGCACAATCTTTATTGATTGATCAGGTGCTATATAAATACTACATAAATATTATTATTCATGTACCTTTCACTGTGTGTTGTGTGTCCAGGACATCATCCAACAACATCTGTGCGATCTATCGGCGGCGGACCTCACGGAGAAGTGTACTCGACTCCACATCTACTGCTCCGAGCGGCTGTGCGAGGAGGGCCCAAATGTCTTTGATGAGAAGATCAACAATGAGAACCTCACCAAGTGTCTGCAGAGTCTTAAGGAACTGTATCAGGACCTGGCGAGGCAGCATGGTATCTCATGCCCCAACGAGGCTGAGTTCCGTGCCTACATGGTGCTCATGAATCTCAACGAGGGCGATACACTCAGGTAGGGGCTGGTACTGGGACATGTCGCTACTTATTTCCCATTGGCGGCAATGTTAACGTTTTCTAAATTTGTAAACAGCATACAAATTTACAAATTTATATTTTAAGTGTTCCAAAAATCAACTTTGTTATCATTCTTCTTTCATCAACCTACTGGACAGAACTCATCAACTTCTGTCATTTCTGCCTCCAGAAAACAACACACCAGATGTTCCCCATTGAATGACGTCAGAAACAATTACATCATATCGCCATGCGCAAAGAATCCTACAGTCACTGGCACATGCATAATATGTTGCCAGCCGTCCACTAGAAATTTTAATCTGGACATAACATAAGTGTTATAGTTCTTAAATATGGCCATATCCCTCCCTGTTAAAAAACACTAACAGACAAAAAAAATTGCCAAAAGGTGGTATGTCTAAAAATTACTGGCACTTCATTCGTATGACATGAACCTTCTGTGCTTGTGATTATAGATGTGCTGTTTCAAGGTAGTCAAAAAACATTGAGCAGCTAAGTTGGTGCGATTGTATATGTGATTGTGTCAACCACTGATGATTTTTGAACATTTTGTTATTTTGTGAGCTTGACATGGTGATTAAATTTAAAGCAACAGTCATAGCCTGGACCCTTATAGTACAACTAACTTTAAACAGAGCGAATTTTAAATCTAAATAATGAGTCATTTCTGATACAAATGTTTTTATGCAATAAACAACACAACACAGATATAGAGATATGAAAAGGCCAAATGAATGACGTTTATTGTGGGGATTAAGGGTAAGCCCACTTTCAAAGAAATGTAAAACAAAGAAATGTGGGCTCCACAACCCAACGCCAGGCTGACTACGCCCCGTGCGAGCCTCCTGGACGTCGGGTTCAATAGAGCCCACATTTCACCACAAAGCAGTAGCAGTATTCCTAGAACAAATAAAAGAAACAATGGCATTACTATTGTCATGGAACACCCTTAAACCAAATAGCATAATGCCCTACATGCTATCACGCAGTCTAGGAATACAACTACCTGCTTAAAAATACACTAGCTCTAACTGGAATAACTACAAAGGTGGGGCCAATTCGCCACCGGTCACCGACACATGTGACCACCCGACAAACTAAAATGTTTATTGTATGTCTGGTAGTAGGATTTGATCATGTAACTCATTCACTGAATGGTTTGCAAATTTAAATGATTTAAAGTGATGATAGAGAAAACTATTAGAATATACCTGTGTTACAATAAGTGATGTCTGTAAACTGTTGTTATTTTTTTATGTGTGGTACCCTACAGGGAGGTGCAGGAACTATGCCAGGATGTGCGTGAGTCCACACACGTTCGCTTTGCAACATCGGTCTACGCAGCCGTGAACAATAATAATTACATCAAGTTCTTCAAATTGGTGCAAAGTGCAACATTCCTCAGTGCGTGCATCATGCACCGTTATTTCACTCAAGTGCGCACTAAAGCGCTTACCATCATCATGAAGGCTTACTGCGTCCCTGGTCGTGTGATACAGGTGAGTCAACTTTGAACTGTTCACAGGGGTACATTCACGCTGACAAACAGCCCTGATGCCATTTATTGTTACGTGGTGTGGTTTGACCCGAAAGTTCTTTTTCATTCAGGTGAGATGGCCACAGGTTGAAACTATAAAATCAATTCTCTATATATCAGTGTGTAAACGAATGTTTTTTTTAAGCGCATCTGAAGATCCAGAATTTGCTAGAACATTTTAGTGTTGTTGCCCCTTATAAATTTTGCCATTTGATTTGATCAGCTGGCTCACAGCATATGATAGAACAATATGGATAGAGTAACAGTTTGCCACTTTCTATCAGTGCATGGGTTCAACCAAAATGTTACCTATATATATATATATATATATATATATATGTGTATGAATTTATAGTTAGAAATTGTCATGAAAGAACCCTGTTTTTATTTGCATGCTAACCGCGACCATATTATATTGTATAATTTTTGATCAAATGAACACTTCTGATTCTGATTGCAGTACCCACTCTCTGATATTGTTCGGCATCTCGCATTTGAGGACAACTCTGAGGCAGCCGAGTTCTGCAGCCACCATGGTCTTGCAGTGCATGATGGACAGGTCGCGATGGATCGACATGCATTTGTGCAGCCAGAACAAGCGTTCGGCGCAAGACGGGCATTGCACCTTGTGGAGAGCAAACAAACCACATCGGTTGGAGAGGTGAGTGTATTTTCTTTTTCTTTTAATTGGTTCATTACATTTACTTGAATTTTAATTTGCCATTATATATGTGCACAATATTTAGAATTTTCTTTTAAAAACACTTGAACAAGATTGAACAAGTTTACCATCAAAAGCCACAATCTTCAGAAGTCAAGTGGATAAGGAAGCCATTGGCTTATCAATATCAAAAGCTCAAACATTTTTTATCTACATATAACCCACACTTATCAGATATTTATCAATTAATTTTTAAACATATTTAACAAGATTTGCCATCTAAGCCAAAGGCCCAGATGGCAAGTGGACAAGGAAGCCATTGGCTTATCGAGAGTCCGACAATGTTAATCTACTTATAACCTGCCCTCCTGAGATATGTGTCAACCTTGTTTTTAAACATATTCACGCTGCTAGCAGTTACACAATCTGTAGACAATTTGTTCCATTCATTTATTGTCCTCTGTGAGAACGAGTGCTTCCTGATGTCCAATCTACATTGATCCTTTACTAATTTTACCTCATGTCCTCTAGTTCTGCTATCCTTCTTGAGTGAGAAAAACATATTTCTATCAATATTTTCATACCCATTCAATATCTTAAAAATTTCAATCTGATCTCCTCTTAACCTCCTTGTCTCTAGAGTTGTTAAACCACATTCTTTCAGGCATTCTTCATAACTAAGGTCTCTCATTTCTGGAATCATTTTAGTTGCTCTCCTTTGTATGCGTTCAAGCGTATCTATATCCTTCTTACGATATGGTCTCCATGCTTGTATACAGTATTCTAAATGAGGTCTAACTATTGCTTTATAAAGAGGTATAATTAACTTTTTTCCCTTGTATGTTATGTTTCTTCTAATCAATCCAAGAATTTGATTACCCTTTGAAGCTGCAATACCACACTGCTCTGAAACTTTCATATCAGCGCTCATTGTCCTTTTCTTTTACAGTAGTACCCAGAACAGTATCTCCCATTTTATAGTTTACATTCAAGTTCCCATGTCCTGTATGTAGGCATTTACATTTCCCAAAATTGAACAACATCTGCCATTTCTCAGACCATTTCACTAATCTGTCTAGATCATTTTGTAAATGTTGTTTATCACCATCAGTATTAACCTTTCTAAACAGTTTTGTGTCATCCGCAAATTTCAGTACGTTACTTGTTATACTGTCGTCCAAGTCATTGATATAAATTAAGAATAATATAGGTCCTAATACTGATCCTTGAGGTACCCCACTCAAAACCGATTTCCAATTTGAAACTTCTCCATCTACTACAACTCGTTGTCTTCTGTCAGTCAGCCATTGTTCTATCCAGTCAGTTATGCTATCCCCGATACCATGGGCTTTTAATTTAAGTAGTAATCTTTGATGTGGCACTTTGTCAAAAGCTTTCTGAAAATCTAAGTAGATAATATCTACTGGCGATCCCACGTCTATCCACTTAGTGATTTCTTTCAAAAAACATAACATATTTGTTAAGCATGACCTCGCTTTAAGGAATCCATGTTGAGATGAATTTAATAATTTATGCTTAACGAGGAAGTCCACCGTATGGTCTTTAATTAACCTTTCTAATAATTTACAAATCACTGACGTTAAACTCACTGGTCTGTAATTCTCTGACTTATTTCTCGAACCCTTTTTAAATAATGGTATGATGTTTGCTTCTTTCCATTCAAACGGAACAACTCCCTCTTTTAATGACAAGTTGAATACTCTTGCAAGTGGTATACTGATTTGTTCTACTCTTTCCATTAGTAATTTTGGAGGAATCCCATCCACTCCCGGTGATTTGTTATCCTTCAATGCCTTTATTTTCTTAGCTACCAATTCTGCAGTTACAACTAACGTACCTAAATAGTCAGATTTAGCCCCCTGAAATTTAGAATCAGCAACTGGTAATGAACTGATATCTTCTTTGGTAAACACTGAACTGAAGTAACCATTTAGGTCTTCCACCATTAAAAACCCCTGTGATATTATATTTCCAGCACTGTCTTCTAGAGGTCCAACCTTGTCTTGTACGTTTTGTTTACTCCTGACATATGCATAAAAACTCTTGCTGTCATTTTTTATGTTACATGCTAGTTTTTGCTCATAGCTTCTTTTAGATTGTCTAATTTCAGTTGTAGCTGCATTAAGTGCCTCTTTGTATTTTGCATAGTCTTCTTCCTGTCTGGTACGCCTGTAAACCCTCCACATAGTTTGTTTTAGCATTATTTTTCTAATAGCCTCTTTTGACAAGTGTTTCTTTCTACACCGTTTTCCTTGTTTTTGGAAGGGAACAAATTTATTGATGATACTCTCAATTTCATATTTTAGAATATTCCAACATTCATTTGCGGTCTTATTCATCAGCATGTTATTCCAATCTAGCTTTGCTAAGTATTTTCTCATATCTTTGTAGTTACCTTTGTGGAAGTTTCTCTTGTACATTTTCTTATTTTTACTTTCTGATTTTACATTGATGTCAAAATGTATTTGATTATGGTCACTATTACCCAATGGTTCAAATATTTTTACATTGTCCACTAATTCTCTTTGTGATGACAAAACTATATCTAATACATTTTCTCCCCTGGTTGGTTCTAGCACGTTCTGAGTAAGAAAGCTATCCTAGATTAAAAATAGAAATTGTTGGTCCTCAATCCCTGTGCTCTCTAGAGAATTCCATTGTATGTGTCCATGGTTAAAATCTCCCATTATGATACATTCCCCTTTACTAACTTCCTTTGTATCGTTTTTTATTTTTGTGTTGTCCTCTTCGTTTATGTTTGGACTTCGGTAAACTAATCCAACAGTTAATTTTGAATTTCCTTAAACAATTTTGCACCAAACAGCTTCATCGCAATCTGCTTCCCTTTCTAGTTTTATTTCATAACCCTGAATAGATTCTTTAACATATAAAATAACTCCCCCGCCCCTTCTTCCTATTCGATCTTTCCTAAACATTACAAATCCTGTCAGTCCTAATTCAGCATCTGTTATATCTATGTTGGCCCATGATTCAGTTATACCAATTATGTGAGGGTCAATATCTTCTACCATAATGTTTAATTCGTTTTTCTTATTTACTATGCTCCTTGCATTTAAACATACGCATCTATAACCTTTTTCAGAGATGTTTTTCGGATGATTTGATATTGGTTTATCTGTGCTAGTGGCCTCTTGTTCTGCTTGAGACACCTCTAGGTAACCCCCCTGCACTTCTAGTTTAAAGAATGTTTACTTCCAAAAATATTTGTCATTGTACCCAAGTCACTATCTACTGCTGCTGAAAGTTTGTCCGCGAATACTGCCGCCCCCTTTCCACTTAAATGAAGCCCATCCTTCATGTACATATCAGCCCTCCCAACAAAACTTCCCCATAAATCCACAAATCCAACACTGCTAGTAGTAACACAATCATTAGATTACTTACAGATAGCAAATGATCATGACAAATAAATGCGATAAGTTAAAGTGGGGCGCGGTGTCTATGTGGTATAGCGTTGAACTGTCAGTCAAAGGGACCGGGGTTCAAAACCACCTTCGAAACTTGGACAATTTCATTCACCCCATTTTGCCTGTGTCTTTCAGAAGAGACTCTAAAAGCCATTTGTGCTTTCTACCCAGTGTCTATGCCAGGGGAAGTAAAAGATCCCACACAGGGAAATGGAAAACAACCTGTCATGGACTCTAGAGAAGGAAAAGTCTGAAAATATACCACTCCTATGTTAGCCCTAGACATGGCTATTTTGTATTAAATGTCGTAAGTCATAATAAATTATTACCATGATATTCATCAAACATATTCCGCATTTTATAGATCTTGAAATTCTTGAATAATAAGAAGCATTACTTAACCTATGACGACAGTGGTCTGTTCTGGTCTCCAAGTTAACGTACAAATGTTCGTCACCAGGTGGTGTGTGGAGGTCCCCTGCCCCCATCCACGCTACACAACCCGACGAGCAGCTTTGACGCCAACAACAGATTTCACGGTGGCGACCTCCTGGTGGCAGCAATGGAGACGCCCGCAACAATCACAGAGACGCCTCAGGACCGACCACCAACTGAGTCACCGCCAGAGGACCTGCGCACGCAAGCCGAGGCAGCTACTGCTAGTCTCACTGTGAATATCTTGAATGAAGTGAGTGGTTGGGGGACAGTGACGTCAACGGGGGTGTCATAGGTATTAAATGTGCAACCGTTTTCATTGGTTTATTCATAGTTGACAACTAATTGCGGGTTTTGTATAACTAAAATGCCAAAATTCTCTGAATTTTTCGATTCAAAGTATATCTAAATTAACATCATGTATCACTGTAGTATATTTAACATGAGAAATTGTATGAAACGGGAATTTGACCGATCCATACATCATCCGATGAAAAGCGTAATATTTTGCAAAGTTGAAGATTTATTGGCATGTCTTTAATTGCAGCAAATTGGTCTTGTATAATTATCATAAAACTAGCAAATAACTAATTTAGTTCATAGCCAAATCGTGTATTTTAGAAAATATTAAGAAGTGAAAGATCATGGTGTTAACTCGTATTATTTATATTTTATTATTTTCATCTAACCAAGATTTTAAAAGCAAAACCTTGACACCGGTGTTGCAACATAGTTGATGTCTAACATGTTGCAACGCGCCAACACAATCGGCAGTGTCATCCACGGTCGATCCCTTAATGACGTGGCACCAGAACTGACAAAGTAGTTGTCAACAGTGCACTGAGCAGTGGCATCGGGTAATGTTAAATCACTACATTAATCTTCTTGTCTTCCTGGAGGTGATCAATGAGATGGTGCAGGAGATGTGCAGCAGTCTCATGTCTGATGCTGATCGCTACCTTAGAAGTGTCCAGAGCATCGCCAGTGAGATCCTCAATGACGCCATGGTCTCTCTAGCAAGGTGGGTGGTCTCTCTAGCAAGGTGGGTGGTGTCTCTAGCAAGGTGGGTGGGGTATATCAGTTTGTCGCTGTTGTGGGTTTTTTCTTGTCAGTGTTTGTGTCATTTGTCGTATGTCATATGTCATTTATTTCTTTGAGCAACTACTCCAAATTGTATAAACTAAAGTATTTTAACTACGCTACGTGAAGCAATTGCTAGTTTATCTTTAAAACTTCTACTGACAGTACTAAATTCAAAAGAAGCATACAGTAGCTGTCCAAGCCATGTTAACTTTGTCGACACTTGAGAAATCATCTTGTCACTGTAGGGTGATGTGCGGTGAGGTGACGCATGAATTGTGGGCGGAGTTTGAGGTGCAACAGCAGCGAGAGAGGGCGGAGGATGACGCTCGCAGGCGTGCGTTGATGTCAGCAGCTCGAGACCTTGCATGCGGCGAAATCGTGGATGAGATCATGTCGACTGTTGTTGCTCAAGAATGTTCCAGTATAGCGCAAGACCAGCACGGGTGAATATATATTTGGTTTTACTCCATCTACTTGAAAAGGGTATAATTTTGTCTAACTTGAGTGATGTCACTCCCATCCACAGAAAAGGGTGTAAATGCCAAACTGCACAATGGGTGTCTTTTTGACATATGTTTACAACTTGTTTTGGGGGGTCAGGTATATAAATTCTCAAGGAATACTGACAATGTATTGGGTGCTCCCCCCTCCCCGACATGAATACAATAAAACCATCATAAACAAATGGTGTACTACAATGAAGATTATCAAAGATGTATCTGTGAGAGAAGGAATAAGTGTAATTTAACAGTGTAATTAACAGTTACACTCTGTGTAATGAAGGCATCAAAGATATCTGTGACTAGGATAATAAATCTAATTTTACATTGTAATTAACTACTGGATTCAGTTAACATCAGTTACACCAGTGTATAAATAATTATCATCTGTGTCCATCCTTCAGAGAGGTCCAGCGAACATTGCAGCGAGAAAGTTCTGACCGCTGCACGGCCTCACTGGTTGACCAACTAGTGGCCGAGACGATCACTGCGGAGATCGGTGATATCGCAGAAACGACCTATGAGGTCGATGTTGAAGATAGGCTGCGACTGCTAGATGAGACAGCAAAGGCTGTGGAACTACTGGTGAAGGCGCGATACTTTCAGTGCTGGCGCAACCAACATGCAGGTCTGTTTACAGGGCTAAATATATATATATATATATTGTGGTTAGTTAGACACATGGTCATAAGTGTTAGCATTACCACTTTCGGGTGAGAAATACCGCTTTTTTTTTTGGTCCCGCTTTTTGTATGAAACGTCATGCTTTTTGAAATTTTCAACAACAAACAAAATATGCTATGTAATCTATCTATCTGTTGCAAAAGTCACTATTCTAGGGATGTTATTTCTTTGGTCTCAAGTGATTTAAGATTTTTTTGCATCACGGACAAAGAAAGGCACATCAAAATGGTAACCCATAAACCACTAAAAATTACAAAAGTTCAGTGGAGGAGATTGTTTCCCCCTTTTCATGAGCACTTTTCCATTTTTTCATGAGCACTTTCCTGTTTTTCCATGGTACCTACGCTCGGTTCAAGCTAAACAAATAAAGACCTGTTTACACAAGCAATTTGTCATATGACACAATCGGACAAAAATCACTCATATAAACTCATATTAATCACTACCAAACTACCAAAAGTTTCGAAAAACATGAAAAAATATACTTTTTGTTCTCATGTTCTGGCCGTTGTAACCTATTATAAGTCAATACTGGTCTAATAATAACATGTTCAATCACTGGGTGGTACCATGTAACTGTCACTGCTGTATGTAATTTCCCGGGAAACATGGGTGGCTCAACTAACCCAGTGGCTCAACTAACCCAGTGGCTCAACTAACACGGCCTTCCCCTAATTGTTATAAAAGTGAACCCTATTGCAGCTGTCGCCACTTTGTCACGTCTTTCCACGGCTACATTACATGTTATAAGTGATGACTACAGACCATCATTTTTTTTCCATTGAAACAATTCTAAATGTCATCCAGGTAATTCCTCACTGTACACAAAGTTATGATTTGGTTATAATAAGCTGTGCACTGATTTTTGTCTAGTCACTGACCTGCTGTAGCAGTTTTGTCAGATCATACAATTTTGTTTTCTAGAAACAATTTTGTCCAGACACTACTTTTTCAGCGTGCCTAAAATCCTCAAAAGGGGATATCATCTCCAAATCACTCACACTATCACTCTCAGTATTTATACCTAATGGTAAACATACAAAGCTTACGGAATATGGTGAGGATTCATTTGGAGTAGTTGTTACCTCCATTTCACCTGTCGATTTTTGGTTTTATATTTCAGAGTTATTCCTAAGACATTAAACGTGTTTTAAATTCAGTCAGTTCCACAACGATTTATTTATTCAGTTTCGTGAATCTGGATTGAGATTTCTGAGTTTGGAAAATGTATTTGCATCTGGTGGAAGGACAGGTAAATGTACTGCACCTCCTAGCCACTAGGGTCGTCTGACTACATCAGTACCCCTGGCAGATCAACCTTCCACCAGGGTCGTCTGACTACATCAGTACCCCTGGCAGATCAACCTTCCACCAGGGTCATCTGACTACATCAGCACCCCCTGGCAGATCAACCTGCCACTAGGGTCGTCTGACTACATCAGTACCCCTGGCAGATCAACCTTCCACCAGGGTCGTCTGACTACATCAGTACCCCTGGCAGATCAACCTGCCACTAGGGTCGTCTGACTACATCAGTACCCCTGGCAGATCAACCTGCCACTAGGGTCGTCTGACTACATCAGTACCCCTGGCAGATCAACCTTCCACCAGGGTCGTCTGACTACATCAGCACCCCTGGCAGATCAACCTTCCACCAGGGTCGTCTGACTACATCAGTACCCCTGGCAGATCAACCTGCCACTAGGGTCGTCTGACTACATCAGTACCCCTGGCAGATCAACCTTCCACCAGGGTCGTCTGACTACATCAGCACCCCTGGCAGATCAACCTTCCACCAGGGTCGTCTGACTACATCAGCACCCCTGGCAGATCAACCTTCCACCAGGGTCGTCTGACTGCATCAGTACCCCTGGCAGATCAACCTTCCACCAGGGTCGTCTGACTACATCAGCACCCCTGGCAGATCAACCTGCCACCAGGGTTGTCTGACTGCATCAGCACCCCTGGCAGATCAACCTGCCACCAGGGTTGTCTGACTACATCAGCACCCCTGGCAGATCGACTTGCCACCAGGGTCATCTGACTACATCAGCACCCCCTGGCAGATCGACCTGCCACCAGGGTCGTCTGACTGCATCAGTACCCCTGGCAGATCGACCTGCCACCAGGGTCATCTGACTACATCAGTACCCCTGGCAGATTGACCTGCCACCAGGGTCATCTGACTACATCAGTACCCCTGGCAGACTGACCTGCCACCAGGGTCGTCTGACTACATCAGTACCCCTGGCTGATCGACATGCCACCAGGGTCATCTGACTACATCAGTACCCCTGGCAGATTGACCTGCCACCAGGGTCGTCTGACTACATCAGTACCCTGGCTGATCGACCTGCCACCAGGGTCATCTGACTACATCAGTACCCCTGGCAGATCGACCTGTTGAAATGCTGATTTTTCAGTTCAGTTGCTGTGTTAACTAATGGAATTGTGAGCTCACATTTATGAAGCCGGCAGACAGGAACTTTAAGTGTTTGTGGTCCCGTCGTCACTAGTCAGACCAACCAAGACAGTAAGATAGACAAAGTACGAATGATTCACTATACATCCACACATGGCGTGGAATAAACTGACAAGTCCACGTCATCAGGTCAATCTGGAAGGGTTACTGTCAATCTGGAAGGGTTACTGTCAATGTGGAAGGGTTACTGTTAATCTGGAAGGATTACTGTCAATCTGGAAGGGTTACTGTCAATGTGGAAGGGTTACTGTTAATCTGGAAGGGTTACTGTCAATCTGGAAGGGTTACTGTCAATCTGGAAGGGTTACTGTTAATCTGGAAGGGTTACTGTCAATCTGGAAGGGTTACTGTCAATCTGGAAGGGTTACTGTTAATCTGGAAGGGTTACTGTTAATCTGGAAGGGTTACTGTAAATCTGGAAGGGTTACTGTCAATCTGGAAGGGTTACTGTCAATCTGGAAGGGTTACTGTCTAGTGCTACAACTACCCCTGGCTAGCTGGATGATACAGCAGTCTCAGCAGTATTTCATATCAGGATACAAGACGTACCACGGTTTACCACAGGCTGGAGGCATGAGTCATATGCATGAATCACAATGACATCTTCTTCAATTTATGTATCCTGTTATGGACGTTGCTGCACAAACTGGTGCCCCTGCACTTATTAATGTCACATGTTCGAATCAATTAGTTTATAATAAAAATAATAATATATGTGTTGCAGATAAATGTCTATATAATTATACATAGAATACAAGTAAAATATATCAATTTACACACATGTAAAAGTAAAAAAAATTTAAATATATATAATATATATTGATGTATAATTATATATTAACATAATTAATCACCCAACTTCTATAACAAAGACACGTATGAAAATAATTAACAAAAAGTAGATATTCCAGATGGCAGAAAACGCTAAATAGGAATAATTTGTATCATATAAAGTATATGCTACAACGCAACTATATGTGTTTATAAGGCTGTGCATTGATTTATGATTTTTTTTACTTTTGGTTTTTTAATCGCTGATTCATATGAATTTAACACAAATAATTGTTTACAAGCATCGAGATCAACAAAGTTTTGTGTGTTTTTTAATACAAAAGCACAAAGTGCGCACACCTGTGTAGCTGTATTGACACCAGATAGCCTGATAGTAAAATATTTTATGACATTGTGTATACCAGATTTTAAAAAAATCAAACAAATAAAAAAAATCAAATCACAAAAATCCGATTTAAATAAAAAAATCCGATTTTTTTTATTTAAAAAAATCATGATTTTTTTCAACCCTGATTTGAAAGGATGTTCTCTATTAAATTTCCAATATGTAAGCCATTAGCATAACCATCTCGCTCCTTGACAAATATGAAAAATATAATTGAAACCAAATTCTCTAGGTACCTACATGTCATACTCATCTGAATGTATATTAATGATATTCATTAAACACACATTGAAAGTAAATGTGTTGCTTGGATTCATGAGGCAGAAGTTAGTAAAAAAATCTTAACGGTTATCGACATACCACAGGAAATTTATTTGGACTTAATGATTGACTTTATGATTGACATATCTTTTTCAAGACGCCCAACGTGTCTGTGTAACCAAAACATGAAAACGATATTATCATTTTTTTTACGCATCTGAAAACATCACGTGCCAACGGTCCACGAGTTTCGACAATATGTCAAGCAAGCTGCTCCTAGTAGAACACAAAACTAAAAACTTGTGTGAGCACGATCTTTTATTGTCTCCACAGCAAAGGTCTGGAATGCACTTCCAAACAATATCAGAGCTACCGCAACAATCTACACCTTCAAAACAGCACTGAAAACACATCTCTCCAAAATGAACTTAAAATAAGACATTCGGACATTTGATACTGAGACAATGACTTTTTGATTACACTAATGTTCTTTCTAAAATATTTGTGATAATAAGTTTTGCAATTTTTATTATACTAGTTTTATACTATCTATGATAATGATTTTAGATTAATTATTATATTAATCTTGTAATAGTTATTGATTTTTAGAAAAGCTCTAACAACGATGCTATATTATTTTGATAATGATCTTATAATATTTACTGATTTTATGATATATATATATATATATATATATGATACTAATTTTATAATATTTATGATACTGATCTTAAATTTATATTTTGAATAATGGTTAAATTATAACAAGCACCATGAGCACCTTATTTGGCAGATACCAGCACTATACAAGTCTTCATTGTTATTATTATATTGTCACTAGTGACACAGGCATACGAACCTGAACAATGAAATCTGCTGATCAAGGTGTAGTGACTATACCGCAGTACTATCTCGAGCACTATAGTAGTCGGGCCTTTTCCAGGGCAAGGCCTACACTAAGGAACACCCTCCCTCCTGTAGTTAGGGAAGCCAACTCTGGTGCGGCATCCAAGACACTGTTTAAAACATATCTCTTTGGTGCAACCTTTGGAACATGGCTGCTGACGGAAGTGATATTTTAATCCCTTGGACCTTTTTCTTGTTGTATTTAACTTATCTGCTTAACTTGTATGTTTATCTAATATATCAACTTAATTCTGTTGTTTTTTAACCGATTTATTTAACTGATTTATTTAACTTACGTTTACTTGTCTTTTAAACACATGTTTATTTTTACTTGTCAGTTTATATGAAATTAACTTGTTGGCACATTTGAGCAGGTTGTTAACCTGGAAACACGGTGCATTACAAATGTATAAAACTAAATAATATTATACTGTGCTCGACGGTAGGGGGTTGCCCTGAGAGATCTGGTCGAGACGGTTGTTTTTTTAGTTAAGACTGGTCTTGTATTATTGAATCAGTGGTGGAGAATTACAGTGGGTGTTCTTTCTCACAGTGGGTGGTCTTGTTTCTTGTTGGGTGGTCTCGATTCTTGGTGGGTGGTCTTGTTTCTTGTTGGGTGGTCTTGTTTCTTGTTGGGTGGTCTTGTTTCTTGGTGGGTGGGTTAATCTGACAAGGGTTTGTAACACAAATATATGGTGTTGTTTTACAGTGGGTGACCTAATGATGAATGTAGTACTGTGGCCCAATGAATAATCTAGTTTCACAGAGGGTGGTATTATGCCATAAGGTTGTTTTGTTCCATAGTGGGTGGCCTAGTATCATAAGGGGTGACTGTGTCACAGTGCCTGGAGCTATTGACATAGATGGTCTGCACCAAGTTACTATGTGGGTGATCCTGTCTTTCTGGGCGGGAAGTTTTCCAGTTGGGTGGTCTGTATGTAGGCCAGTTTAAGAGCACCCATTAATCAATGTGCCTGAGTGAATGTGTCATAAAAAATAGTGAGACATATTGTGTACAAGAGTTGTGTGTAACGTAGTGTAGTGTAGTAGTGTAGTGTAGTGTGGTAGTGTAGTGGCGTGTAGTGTAGTATAGTGGTTAGCATAACCGCATTATATGCCAGAGTTCCGGCTTATTTCTTATCGTGTTTTACAGCGCTATATAGAACTTAAAATCACGTTTTATTGTTAATTTTATTATGTAGGCACCTATTGCCTTGTGTAGAAATACTTGATTGGACCACGGTTAAGATTAGGAACCAGTAGAGCCAATAAACTGGTTTACCCAACATCAGCACTATTCAACATGGCCAATTTACACCAAAAAAGCTCAGAAGAAGAACTGTATTCGGCGGGAGTGTGATGACATTGCCACAAATTCATAAAGATATGTAACTAAATATTGACAAATGCAAATAAAAAATGTTCTTATGCTGTATGTTTGACTTTTTACTTATGCGATGAGGGGTGATTTTGTCCTAATTGCCATTTAGATGTGGGGTTTATGTCCAGGACAATTTTGTCCGGGGGATTATGTCCAGGGGGCTATGTCCGGGGGATTATGTCCACGGAGCTATGTCCGGGGGATTTTGTCTGTACACTGCTGGAAATAACAGTGAAACTAGGAAGTTAATTCCACTTTATTTGGGATTTTTACCCATGTGTCAGGTGACAACTGTTTCTCTGGTGTTGCCTGGGGCCACTATTGTTTCGGGTTTTGAGATCTTCCCTTTGCCCAAGTCACAAACTGTCTAACAATCATATTTGGCAAGGCAAGCTATTGGAGCACTTTTACCAAGCTGTGACTCATTTTATGACCCAATTAACTGGAAACAACCAAGACATATTTTTTTACCCTGCTGTTGACTTGCATGCATGTGACTGTTTAATACTAATATTTAGGTAAATATTAAAAATACTGTATTTATATATCAAATGCATTGACATGAAAGGTATTTCTAATTTTTGCTGGTTTTCCAAAGTTAACAGTATTTGTATTTCATGCTTTTAAAATATACAGTACTTGACAGCATGTATGTTTCCAATGCATCAACTATGTTGCCAGTTTGTTGTATTCCATGGTAGTAAATCGGCTTTCTCTTGTGCAGCTTCAAGGGCAGGAAACCAACTGGCAATCAATCAAAGTGCTCTATCGCACGATTGTTGGGCAGATCAAGGTGGCTCTCAATACACACCCCTTTCAGAGCTATATAGGATTACATAGAAATTTAGGCTATTTGACCATTAATTAATTGTACATGTATGTATGTATGTATTTTTTTAGCTTTTAGTTATATGTTTATTAATTCTACCTATTTACACAGACAATGCATTTTACTCGTAATAATTGCAGATGTTTGCACATTACTAAATTTAAATGTGTATGATTTTATGATGATATGATGCATACACCATTGTACAGCACCCCAACCAAATGTTTTAACAAGATTACCATCCAAGGCAAAGGCCCTGATGGCAAGTGGACAAGAAAGCCATTGGCTTATTAAGAGTCAAACATTTTTAATCTATGTGTAATTCACCCTCCTGAGATATGTGTCAATCTTGTTTTTAAACATATTCACACTGTTAGCAGTTAACAGTCTGTAGATAATTTGTTCTATTCATTGATTTTCCTCTGTGAGAACAAGTACTTCCGTCTACACTGATCCTTTACTAACATTACCTCATGTCCTCTAGTTCTATTATCTTTCTTGAGTGAGAAAAAAATATTTCTATCAATATTGTCGTACCCATTTATGATTTGCATCAAACACAGTATAAGAAATTTATTATTATTATTATTAAATAATAATAATTTTGTTCCAGGTCGTATGCGACTGAAGCGATCTATGCTATCCTTCCCCTCAGCTCCGTCCATGAAGGATCCACCAGCACAGTTCACTGCTCTCTTGCCAGCTTCCGAGGGAGTATCACATGATTCTATTCATCTGGGGAAAAAGGCACGACTGACATTGAATTCACCTGACCAGGTTTGGTGACTTTAACTGAAATACCTCAACCAGATAATGTCGATCGATGCATTTTATTTGTAGAACAATGCTTGTTACACCCACATGATAAAAATTTTGCAGAAAAAGTGCATTAATGCTAAAACTGAAGTGTCTAGGACCACAAAGCTTACTTATAGTTACATTAGTGTATAAACCAATGTCAAACTGAGAGATATACCCTCGCTGACGTCACTAAATGGCACGACCGGATTAGAAGAACCACCTGCGCGATAACTGTTAAATTATTACATTTAGTGATGACTATATCATCTGTATGTATAAAGTCATGGATTGTGTTACCGCGAAGGTATTTTATTCACTAATAGTTTCTATTTAAAAAAGAATCATCAACTGTGTTGTAGGCACTTAAATGCTCATTCATATATTGTGTTGTACATATCAAAGAGGTGTGTGTGTCTGATTGAGGTGTGTGCGAACCAACGGAGGGTACGGCTGCGTGTTGCTCTATTCAACTACTGCAAGCGAGTGAAGCACGACCACGCCTGGTGCCCTCTGGACATGGTCCAAGTACTCCACCGACAGCTGACCATGCGACAGGCTCACGCCACAGACTCTAAGTGTACGTACACATGGGATGGTAGAGGGATGATCAGGGGTCAAGTTGGGATGATACGGGGTCAAACAGAGGTGTTTCAAGTGTGGATAACCTAAGAATCAAGTTGGGATGGTACAGAGTCAAATGGAGGTGTTTAAGTTAAATTGCAGTGATCAGGGATCAAAGTTTGGTGATCAGGAAGACAAGTGCACACAACTGGTGTTCATAAAAAATACATAGTGGGAGTATGAGGGACTCAAGTGGGAATGAAGGTACAAAATGAGGTGATGAGGTGCCATGTATGGATAACCATGCGTCTGGGGGTTAGGATCTGGTAGGGGTGATTCACACACTAATTGCTTTCATGAAATATCTTTGATAAGCCGTGCAGCCTAAGATGTTAATCTGTACTATATTATATTTCAAACCATGTAAGAACGTTTGTTTGTTTAAACCGGCTGTGATTCTTGCTGTGTGTGTGTGTGTGTGTGCGTGTGCGTGTGTGCGTGTTCAACTGGACATGTTTTGCAGTGAGCCGACTTTTTTGGAAGTTGGTCATCAGTTTGCCGGAGACAGACGGGAGTTCCGCAGATGACGACCATCACAGATGTGATTGGTTGAAGGCAAAATTCAGCAAGGGAGCTGTGCCTCCTAATCCTTCACTTGAAGAAAAGGTAACACTTAATAATTACATGGTACAACTGTTAATAAAAGACTTCCTTTATGTTATTCCCTCAAACTAGTTAATTTAACAAGATTTAGCAAGATTGTCATCCAAGGCAAAGGCCCAGATGACAAGTGGACAATGAAATCATTGGCATATTGAGGGTCCAAAATTTGTTCATCTATGTGTAACCTGCCCTTATGAGATAGGTTTACACAATCTGTAGATAATTTGTTCCATTAATTTATCTGTTTGTGTTTGTAAAATTAATGATCACCTATGTCACACTAATCTATTCACATGTCATGTATTGTGGAAGTTTATTGTCACTGAATAGATGATATTCGCGACGCATGCAAGTGCCGTATGTGTTGTGAATATTTTATAAATAGTTGATTCACTATTTAGTAAAAGCATTGTTTCTGCCCTCAGAGCGAAGTCCTCAGTCTGTATACGGTCGACAGACACGGGAAAGAGAGGCAGTCGTTGAGTGTTTATGTGCGGACCGTGGTCGGTATTCTCAGTGAGTGTGATATCGAGACGATTGCCAAAAAGCAACTCTTCATGGGCTGTTCTGCTCTGTTGTTTCTCCTCAGAGCTGCTGATTTCTCAACACTGGATGATGTGAGTAGTCGTTGTTGCTCTCCTCTTTATTCCTGAAGTCCGGGTGAGGCTGGCTTCAAAGTTTTCAATTTATACTGCGCCCCTCTAACAGTTGTTAACTAGAGTGCGTTACATTTTGCCCCTGGCAGATCTGTTCACACAAATACCATTTCAACTTCTATATTAGCATCCAGCCATGCTGTTATTGCTGCATGAAAGTTGTTCATTCTTATAATTTCATTGCTGTAATACCACCAAAGTCAATAGCCAGGTACGTATTTATATAAGCCAACTGGAACAACGTGGGTGGGGTGAACGAAATTGACCAGTCGATTGTTGATTTTTGTTTTCCTTCTCTTTCCATCACTGATCCCATTTCACTCCCGTTTCCCCTCACCTGACTCCACTCCCCCATCCCTCACTTTTGTTCTCCACTCCCCTTCCAAATCACTCTTCACACAATTATCCCAGCTCAGTCGCAGTCTTCCTCTTGTCAACTATGCTAAATCATTGCAGTACCAATATGGGTATGTAAGTGATAGGGTAGTGTTTCACACCATTTCTTATCGCAATTGTTGAAACCATTGTTTCATCACTGTTCTTACAATATTACTCATCTTTTATGAATTAAAGTACAGATTTACTTTCACTTCCAGTTTCATCAAAATGTGTTACAGCATGCGTGCATGTGTTTTTATTGTGATGCATGCCATGTACAGAGGTTACCAGGGTCTGTAGTGCGATGTATCTAGATATTATGAACCAGTATATTTTGTAATTTATTTGTAACTAGCTGAGATACCTCGCATGGCACGGGAGAAAAGGCATATGACTCATTGCACTTCCTTTTGGTAGAGCAATGGCAATGATAGATACAACTTCCAACCCCAAATATCATGTACCACTTCCAGTTTCAAGCGTTCGTAAGTACAAACGAACTTGTGTGGACGTTTGACATAGATTACAACTTGGAACAATCGTAGAAAACATGCATGGCATTGCAAACAATTGTTCGTAACTACAAACTACTATTTTTCCGAGTTATGTAAACTATGTCAATGATCCACACAAGTCCCTTCATAGTATCCCCGCCCATTGGGGAAATTTTTAATCTGTTTCAATTATACGAATCATCCCCGTAGTAGTAAGCCCCTGGGCACGCCTGCAAAATTGCAGCCCCATACTGCAAAACTGACGGAGATATGAGGGAACAAACTTAGAGATAGACACAGCCACAAAGTACTTTATAATTTTGTGATATTGAAAACCTTATTTGATTATTTAATATAATGTTCTGTTTTACCTCACAACATTTATTCTAGCTTTGTTTCGTTTTGTTGCAGGATTTCTGGTTGGAAGAGCAACTCCGCTTGAAGACTGCGCTTCTGACCATACCCTTTTCTTCTTCCCTTCCCCTGGTCATCATGGCACCCCACCCCTTGACTGACCACCAGCGACAGACCATTGCTATACAGCTGGGTCTGGACATGGTCCTCAAAGATGGTCTCATCTCATGCATTCAGGTTGTTGCCATGGAAACCTGTGTGGAGGAACCAGAAGCCAGCCGGACGGTGAGTAGAGTTGATGCCACAGTGCAATTGCTGCACAAAAGCTGTTCATTCTTATTGTTCCATCACTGGAATCACATCACTGTTGATTGACAGGCACTTATTTATATGGTGCAGTGAACTGAGGCAAAGTGGGGTAAACAAAACTGCTCAGGTTTCGAAATGGCAGCAGATAGACTCGAACACTGAATCTTAAATCTAGGTTAGATTTTTCGCTAAAATTGTCTGAAACGAGACAAACAAATAAATTTTATTTAATAGAATCAATTGGCTTTGACACAAAGTGACTCTATTAAGCAGAATCCACTGTACTAATATCAAACCAAAGAGTTGGGGTCTCAATAATTGACGTACAACCTGAATGATGTATATGCACACCATTGTATTTCAGTTGGTGGACAGCGTGCGATGGTTGGCAGAACGTTGTCCCCGACAGCTTGCCCTAAAGGTGACGCCACTGCGGGACTATGTCGAAGACTGTCTCAGTCAAGACTTCTACACCCTCATCTTCCAAGATCTCGCACTGCGGAAGCGCAATGGACTTCTACATCAGGTGGGAAAATAATCCCCCGTGTTGCTCTCCTCTTTTTCCCATTTCACAGCCGTCTCCATTCGCCCTTATCCCACCCACTCCTGTCAAATCTCTGTTCACGCAGTCCTCCCATCTCAGTTGCGGTCTTCTCCTTCTACCCTCCACTCTAAGCTCAAACGCTCTCTTCATTAACTGTTCTCCTTCCATTCTTTCACGTACCCAGCCCACCTTAACGGACTCCTTACCGGCTTCCTCCTGAAACTCTCTTTCACATCAACCTCCTCCCTCGGTTCCTCCATTCTACATCAGGTGGGTGAATAATCTCACATCAGGTGGGAAGATAATCCAATATGAGGTGGCAAGATAATCCCTCATAAGGTGGCAAGATAATCCCACATCAGGTGGCAAGATAATTCCACATCAGGTGGCAAGATAATTCCACATCAGGTGGCAAGATAATCCCACAACAGGTTTTATTGTAATCCAATGCCAGGTTAGAAAATAATGCTACATCAGGTGGCAAGATAATCCCACATGCTTGGCGTCACAACAGCGCCTAACATACATTCCAGGACCCGCTAGGGCGCAGATAGCTAAGTTTGCCGTAACTTTGTACTTC
This sequence comes from Lamellibrachia satsuma, assembly GCA_033239005.1. Lineage (NCBI taxonomy): Eukaryota > Metazoa > Annelida > Polychaeta > Sabellida > Siboglinidae > Lamellibrachia > Lamellibrachia satsuma. Next base: position 15,302,183 of record BSQZ01000004.1, read on the forward strand.
AGTCCAAAAATTTATATTCGAAAGAAATAAACCCAATTGTAACAGTTTTAGTTATATACAGTGTCAGGTCCGGTTTGTATTTTCGAGTATAACTAGCTGTAACTCAGTACGCATGCGGCGGCACCACCCGTTGTTCTCAAAACGTGACTTGCCGTGCCTGCGGCTTCGACAGAGGGCATATGATTCTCAAATGATTCCTGGAGCAACATTGTCTGCCATACAGAACACTGACTGAAAACATGAAAGTAAATCACCAACGGCAAAATAAATAACGGTCAAACTCGCAGCCTTCAACTTGCAATTGCAAAAAATGGTGGGATTTTTTATCAGTAAAAAATCATTTCGGGCCAGTAACTTTTGGGGGGGCCAGTAACTTTTAACATCTACTGGCCACTGGGTACAAAAGCTTAATGTCAAGGCCTGGTGATGCAGCCACTTTGGAGAATGTGTATTCAGTATTCCTTTTCCCGCAATTTGTCATCCATAAATTAAGCAGTCGTCTTTCAAGATTCCCATTTGCATTCGCAGACCTATGGTCAGTAGAAATCACCGTAACCAGCTTTAATGTTCATAAACAGCCAATCAATGTGCTTTCTACTGCAGAATGTGAGGGCACAGATTGCGCTGTATAATTCCGTCGTCTGCCACATGGTGGAGCAAGTGACACATCCCGATCTTGCCAACACGTCATGGCCGCAGTTTGAGTTTACACACCAAGACGAAGGTGCAGTATGAACATTGATTCTTGTAGTGTGGGACACTGGTTGGTAGTAAAAGGCTAAAGTTTTGTGTGTTTAAACATTAGGCTTATTCCTTACTCAACTTCCATTGATGTGTGGACAGAATGTCTCAATATACATTAAATGTAGAAAAAAATTAATTGTTTTTGTAGAATTCTTAAAAAAATTCAGCTCAGAGTATTTTTAAATGACGAAATCCTAAAATGCACGAAAAGGGGAGTTATTATGAAAAAAATCTTCAATGTATTATACTCTCTTATTCCTTCTCAGCAAACATCTTAAACTCAGCTTCAGGCATCACCAGCTTCAGTTTCCCCATTTGCTGAAAATAGAGACGAGTACATTTGGCATAGGCGAAGTGGCCAGCGGCATTGAATACTGGAATAATTTCCGCTATGCAAGCCAGCTGCAAGAGAAAGTTGCCAGTGCGTGTGGAGACTTTCAAGAGCTTGAGAAGGTCGACCAACTTGATATACTGCACCCACAATTTGGCAGTTCTGCTCCTCCCAGCAGCCTCGTCTAACATCTCTTGGACATGTGTGCTGAATGCAACCAGCTGCTCATCAACTGTACCACAGTGGTCCCGAGAGACCCGAGCAGACCCCAGCAGACTCGAGCAGCCACTTCAGGTGACTGGTGTCAACTCCTTTAAGAGCATCTGTAGAACTCAGCAGATCTGACATCAGCGACACAGTTGTAGACAAGTATGCCACAAGAGCCCGCGTGTATGCATGGCCTGTCATCACGTGTGGCACTGAGTCTATAGAGCCCATGTAGGACATCACCAATTGAAAGCCTCCCAGCCTCACTATGAGGATATTCAATGAATACAGTAACATTATTAAAGGAATATGAACCTTCAATAACAAACATTATATTTAACTCTAATCTATTCTTTTCCTGTGGTTTTGCAAACTAAATACATGCATGTTCTGATGACTCCATGATGTTTTAGTGGTGTCAATTAGATCGAGCATGGTTGAAAACCCCACCATAGACACCAACATTTGTTTTCTAGCTCTAGTGATTAAGAAGTTACAGTTACACACGGGTTTCTGGCCTCTCGGACACCATCTTGAATTCTGCGGTTAGCCCAAGGAGGATTCTTGGGGACTTTTAGTATGTTACTCGAGACACTTTCAGGGACCTGCGGTGCAAAAATCTGATTTTTATTTTCGACTTTTAGGTTTGATGATATTTTGGCCTAAAAGTCCTGAACTATATATAGTTTTACTTTGTGGAACATGTAACACCCGTATATCATAAATAAGTCCACAGGTCACCTACATTGAAGTGGTGGCCGCCTCGTGTATTATAAAGATGTGAAAATTCATCATGTCTTTATATGGATGTTTTTGTTAAGATTTCTCCACTGCGCCGTTAGTGTGTGTGGTGGTTATTAAACAAATCAGTATCACATTTAGAGGCAGTACAGGCATTACAATCACATTACAATCACGTATATGTCAACGGCATTAACAGCAAGGAACATAACAACTCTTATCTGAATGGCGATATTCCATGAAACTACCCTATTATCACCCGCCATGCTAACCTTAGGGGCTGTTCACAATTGTTGACATTTATCAGTTTGTACAAAGCATACTAAGGGGGAGGGGGGTCAAGGCCCACGTACTAAGTGGGAGGGGGGTCAAGGCCCACGTACTAAGGGGGAGGGGGTCAAGGCCCACGTACTAAGGGGGAGGGGGTCAAGGCCCACGTACTAAGGGGGAGGGTGTCAAGGCCCACATACTAAGGGGGAGGGGGTCAAGGCCCACGTACTAAGTGGGAGGGGGTCAAGGCCTATGTACTAAGGGGGAGGGGGTCAAGGCCCATGTACTAAGTGGGAGGGGGGGTCAAGGCCCACGTACTAAGGGGGAAGGGGGTCAAGGGCCATGTACTAAGGGGGAGGGGGGTCAAGGCCCACGTACTAAGGGGGAGGGGGGTCAAGGCCCACATACTAAGGGGGAGGGGGGTCAAGGCCCACGTACTAAGGGGGAGGGGCGTCAAGGCCCACGTACTAAGGGGAGGGGAGTCAAGGCCCATGTACTAAGGGAGAAGGGGTCAAGGCCCATGTACTAAGGGGGAGGGGGGTCAAGGCCCACGTACTAAATGTTTAAATGTTAGTTGCATGTGAAATATGTCCATTGTTGCATCGTGCGTATCCGCACCGTTAACTGTTACGGAACTACTATTGTTTTAAGTTGTGTCGCTGTTCGTGGCATGGCACTGAAATACAGTCCGACATCCTGGAAATGACAACTTTTGTGATGTTTATTAGTGTATGTCCATCTGTACAGGCACCGTGCCATGACTGTACAGGCACCGTGCCATGACTGTACAGGCACCGTGCCATGACTGTACAGGCACCGTGCCATGACTGTACAGGCACCGTGCCATGACTGTACAGGCACCGTGCCATGACTGTACAGGCACCGTGCCATGACTGTACAGGCACCGTGCCATGACTGTACAGGCACCGTGCCATGACTGTACAGGCACCGTGCCATGACATTGTTGCATCAGATATTTTCCAATCTGGCTAATTATCAACATTTTTAAAGTACTAGAGAGAATTATAGACCAACTGTGAACAGTCCCTTAGAATAGAGCCTCCAAGTATTGAAGAACTACATCCTGAAGATTAATTACCGGATAATTCATTATGGATTTGTGGTTTTTGTACAGAGCATCTGTCGGCTGATTGGAACAGCTGCGAACGGTTTGCCGCCCTGGAGGCAGCATTGTTGTCACTCCGTCTGCCTCAGTTTGAGCTCGGTGGAGAAGACGGAGAAGATTGGGAGGAAGCATGCGAGGATGTGAGGGAGTTTGTGGCGGCCGTCACAGCACAGGGCGGCCATGACACCGCACTTCTCTCTAGGTAGGTGGCATCAATGTGGGGGATCATTAATGTGTAATGTGGGGGTCATCAACGTGGGGGGTCATTAATGTGTAATGTGGGGGTCATCAACGTGGGGGTTCATTAATGTGTAATGTGGGGGTCATCAATGTGGGGGGTCATCAACATGGGGGTCATTAAATGATTAATGTGTAATGTGGGGGTCATCAATGTGGGGGGTCATCAATGTGGGGGTCATCCTAAGGCCTATCAGAATAATATGTTTCCCGGTTAAATGTAACCACCACTACATATTATATGCATCATTTATTTGTGACCCTGTATAAATCCAAGAGCAAAGAAAATAAGAAATCTTTGTTGCCCGACCTAGTCTCGAGCTTTCAAAATAGCAGAGATATGTTTTCTTCCCATATTAGTCTGAAGAAATTGTGGGTGAAATCTTTGCAGTTTTTTTGTGCTTGAATAATATGAGCTCTGCTTCAAATCTAAGCAGAGGTAGTGTTTTAAAACTGGTTCATTAAAATGATCAGACTTTGTACCTAACATTGTCTGGTGTTGTGATGTGTTTCAGAACTTGTTGGATTCTGCGAAAGTTGAAACGACAGTCGGAAGACATGCATCTGACTAAGCAGTGGAAATTGCAGAGTCGACCATGCCATGTCACCGTTCCTTGGACAGACATCATTCTCGCTTGCATCGACTACAAGATGGCGCAGCTGGAATGTTACGATACCTCAGAACGTGAGGTGAGGCATGCTATACGACTGGCAGCTACGGCTAGCAATGCTGATATCCACTGGATGTTCACAAATGTATGCTTAATAGAAGGATTCTCAGAATGAGGCAGCCGTATATTATGCAGGGGGATAATGCATGGTAATAAAACTACCTGATTAGTCTAGAGCATTTTACCATTATATATCCATCTAGATAACACATTGTCGAGCACACGTGTTGGCATAGACATGCGATTGTTTGCAACGTTTTGCATGTTTTCTATGATTGTTCTTTGTCAAACATCCACATAAGTTCGTTCATACGGTATGAAAGTTTTGTGAAACCAGCTCCGGCTGCATGTTTACAAAGACAGGAAGTGAAAAATTACGTTGAAATGTTAATTTGCTCTTACATAATGGGAATAACACACAGGTGCTGTCATTCGAGTGTTACCAGCCAGATCTTGTACAGTGAATTTGTGACACAGTTTGCAGTTATGTGATCGAACAAGTACATGTCTGCTTAACATTATGCATTTGTTGTTCATGAAATGTTTGTATTATTCACTGTGGAGGTTGTGTGATGGTCAACTGATTGTGCTGCAGGGAAATGTTGGCCAGGAAGTCAAAGTGTGCTACCTCAAGGATCATATCAGACCTGTCACATTGCCTGCGGCGTGGCTGGAGGCGACGGGCGCTGCTGCGGAACAAGGTAATCATTTGTTATCCCGTTGTTGCTCTCTTCCTCTTTGATCCGTGAGGTCCGGGGTGAGGCTGGTATTGTTCCTCGATTCTTGTTTTCCTTCTTCCGTCACTGATCCAGTTTCACTGCTCTCTCCGCCACCTGTCTCCACTCCCCCTAACCCTCGCTCTCATTTTCTACTCCCTCCCACCAAATCTCTCTTCACGCAGTCCTCTCATCTCAGTCGCAGTCTTCCTCTTCTCCATGTATTCTCCGAGCGCATCTGTTCTCTTCATTGAACGTTCCCTTTCTATTTGTTCCACATGTCCAGCCTACTTTAACTACCTCCTCACCACTTCCTCCTTAGCTCCTCCATACTCACTGAGCTTATTGTTAAAGGCAGTATGCAACGATTTTCATTGGATGATTGATTGGCCTGGCAATAATTGCCATAAAGCACTCTTTATATTTGGTAAAACTGGCTTATTTTATCTCAAATGGCAAACATTTGTATTTTTTTAAATATTAAGAACTCAAAGATTACTATAGTAAGAGCTGAAACCGTGTCACATGACTGTGAGATGCAATTTTTGACTCACGCCATTCCCAACTTGATCTTAGATTAAAGAGACTAACAACAAGGCACTAGCTAAAATACTTTTTTGGTGTGTACACAAAGTTTAAAGTGAAACCAAAGGAATTGTTTTGGGCCTTTACCTCTATAACAGTGCCTAAAAACTAACAATTTGCAACTATAATCTAGAATATCAATCAAGTGGTTTACTGGGAATTTGTTCTAATAAGTGCGAAATTCTGGTCTAATGTGATTTTATGTGAAGTAGAAGCTGACATATTCATAAGTGTTTGCAATTTTGACCAATCAGCAGCAAGCAGCCCCTTAACCCCGACTTGGCTGTGTATTTTTAATGTGATTGAGATCTGCAGTTTTATTTGCTTTTACATTGGATTTACACGCAGCAAAAACTCTTACAATGCTGCTCTGTGCAGCATTCGGATGCAAACATGATTCAGCGAGGTATAGAGTTGTCTTTTTTTCAATTTCCTCTGAAAAACGGACAATAGTGAAGAAATGAATTTACAATTGCGGGCAGGCTGGTTGGAAACGACGCAATATGCTAGACTTTGTTTGGCCCATTTTGAAGAGTCATGTTTTGAAGTTGATATATTTTCATCAACTAATGGGTCAAGATCCTTCAAAATGTCGGCGACGGAGAACGTTAAAGCCTGAAGCGGTACCGACAATATTCCAGCATGTACCTCAGCCGAATGCTTCAACACAACACAAACACTCAATCAAAAGAACTGTCAAATCGGAACGCAAGGCGATTAGTAAATAATGAATGAATGGACTCTCTTGCCAAATAACTAAAATTGTCTACATCTATGATCAGGCATTTAAAGTTGGGAGTTGTGGGAAACCTAGCTAGCACTCTTGACATTCTGAACAAATATGGCGCTGCCCATGCAAAAAAGATATTCAGTGTTCAACATGGTATATTTAGTTAACCACTTGCAGGATATTCTTGATTTTAGTTGCAAATGGTTAGTTTTCAAGTACTCTAATAGGTATAAAGGCCCCCAAAATGCCTTTGGTTTCACTTTAGTATTGTATGTACTAAGTGCCAAAGTAAAAACATTAGGAAAAATTTATATATAGGTAAAATTAGATGTTTAATGCATTTAACGTGCAACGCACGTTGAAACGTTAAAAGTTAATGAGATGAGCGATCTCGTGGTTTTGTGACATCAATGATGATATAGGTTTACATTCAGTCAGTGATTTCTATGCAATGCTTCAGTATAATTTCACTCGCGTTACTATAGCGAGTGATGGCGATGTAAATTTTCCAGAATAAAACTTCAAACTTATTTACTTTCTAACTGAACCATGAAAATTACCACATGGAGCTGACAAACTTCTCAAATATCCACCATACACATGTGACATTGTTAAAATTACTCTTACTTCCAAATAAAGATCAAAATAAATGAAAACTTGCCATCTCCTATGCCTAGTTTCGTGGAGCTAGGTGTAGAAGATATAGTTAGCTTTTGTTTTTGTAATTTTTTATCATTACATGGAAGTAAAAGTAACGTTTGACCACGTGACATGTGTATATGTATGGTAAATATATGAGAAGTTTGGCGGCTCTAGGTGGTTGTTTTCATGGTCAGAAAGTAAACATCGCAATAGCAAGAGTAGAGCTGACGGGTGGTGGAGAATTCAGCCCAACTGCCATGTTGTTTCGGTTTGGTGATTTCGGTGACTGATGTGATTGGCAAGATCTATTCAGTTCTAGCTAGTAATGGATTAGTCTTCACTTTAAGGGTTTGTTATTCCTATACTTGTCATCACAGGGATGCTAAGTTTAACTAGATACTGTTGAAGTACAATGCTTTGTCTGTTTCCTACAGTGAGCAGGTGTGAATAAAAGACCATGCTTCACATTCAAAATGATCTGACGAAAAACACTGTATAGATCAAAGACCATAATATTGATGAGTGACTTCATTGTATTCACAATACAATAATCGCTTATCCATGTCATTGCTCTGTATTTGATTTAATAAAAAACAAAAACTGAGGAGAATTTCCCCTGATGAGGGGAAATGCACGAAAATGTGAAATATAGAAACAAGATATTATGATAATTGTAATTTAATTTATTTGAATTATTCAACTGTATATAATATCATAGTTTTGGTGTAATATATTATATGATAGGAATTTTAAGGATACAACGAATTGTATAAGTTCTAATGATCGTCTCATTGACTGCGTGTTAAAATGGAAAACAGCGCCATATTTTATGTGAAAGGAAGCGAAAGCTATAAATGCAGTTACAAAGTAACAATTTTGGGTTAATGTGAAAATAAATCAATTAACAAATGAGAGAATAAATAAAATGTTTTATTCACAGAAAGACACATATTAAACTTCATGTGCTCGCTACACAATTGTTTGGGCCAAGATCACAATGCCCGTTGTGCTCTGAGGTCGAAGTTACCAGAGTTGTGGGCCGAACTCTCCAAAGAATGCTGTCCGAATTCACCAGGCCCAATGAACTGTGAGCTGACATCACCTGTATCCGCACTGACAGTTCACTGACAGCTCGCTTTGATCCTAGGTGGACCGTGGTCGTCGACGCCTGTGTCGCTGCCTGTGTTCTATGGATTGGTGGCATCAACATAGCTTTCACTACTAGGAATAATGTGGGCACAACGCCCTCTTTCAACGAGATTTTAGCACCAGGATAACCCAAGGCTGCTTCTCTGGTCCGGATCGCAGTTGAAACAAGGGAGCATCAGCAAAGCCGGCTGTGCTTCGTAGGCTTTCGGTTTGCAGCACAATAATCGATTATGCTTCTAAACAACCGCTATTGCTGTCAACAGTCTGGTGAATGAATGGAAAGTCCCAGTCTTGTAGCACTTCCGTATCATCAGTGACAGCGTCATGATTTTTTTTTCAACCCTGGTGAGGTCACGTTGAAGCTTGCCGATAAGCGCGGGAAAAATATGCATAATCGAGGCAGGCCGGTAGAGCAGAGTATTAATTGGAATAATTAATTAATGGACTTCTAATGAATTTTTCGGTGTTTTGGAAATAGAAATATACCACAAGATGTAATATAATATGATTTCTAGCAATGGTTGTTGTTATTCCCTTTAAAGGTCACGACAAGTGCATCACGTAACGATCGCCAATTGGTCACAGCTCAAACTGTTCGCTGCCAGTCGGTCGAATTAGAGCCAACCCACAATCGTAGAAACAAATGGCCTTGGTAATCGGTCTCACGAGGGGTGTTTACATGAGCGATTAACTGTCAGCAATCAGACCACTAATCGCTCGTGTAAACAGGCCTTAACAGTGACTATTCCATCTTTCACTGCCATGTCAAAATCCAAAAATATCTCAGATCAAATACAACTTCCAGCCTTCGAACCGGTTGAATTACCTATGAAGGTTTTGTATTTCAGAATGTGTCACCCTTGGTGACACAGTGATCTGGCAACGCAGAGAAGATGACAGCGCTTCCCCTGATCCTGGCCTTCGCAGTCGATCGTGGACGGACGACATCGGTGACAAAACCATTACGACGACGACTAACCGATTGCTGGACAGCATCGCTGAAGAACAGACGGCGTCGGAACAGTTTGAGAACAGGCTTCGCAAGATACTGCAGCCGAATATGCCTGATGAACTGTTGAACATCTCCAGCCAGGACACACGCGACGTGACCGCCATCTTTGGTGTGACGTCACTGCTGTCCAGTCCTGTCTTCAATCTGGCGCTGACGAGTAAATTGGACCGACGACAGGAACGCGGCGGCGATGCCGGCGATAAATGTATCCCGCGACTGTCATTGGCTGCGAACGTTGAAGAACTGAACCGCAGTGTGGAGTCCCAGAAGGCGGCAAACTCGTTGTATGAAATGAAACTCCGGATGTACATGAACGAAGATTTGCTGTGGTAGATGAAAGCGATGTACGTCGCGCGTATGTTTGAATCAGACAGTGATAGCTTAACGTTAGACAAATAAATAGGCATTCGGTTGCCGAGATAACGTTTGCAGGTATTTGGTAGAACGTGTTGGCCGTAATTGATGACAGATACCTTCACGTGGTATCACGCACAATGACGCACCACAAACCCCTGGTTTAGGAGTGGACCCAGAGTTTTTTTTAGTTTCATGCCAATCGACAGGTAGCACGTCACGTTTCAACTTCGTGTGCACTGTTTCTTGTTGTATATTAATAAAGGTCATTTAAACACTCTAGCAAAACGCCGTTATTAAGTTTTTTTCATAAACCGAAAGGAGATTTTTATCATGTAAAAACTCTCCGGACTGTGGCCAAACTCTCCCCGAATATAGCATTTCAATGGTAGACGTTTGTATTTTAATTATGATGTGTTTATTTACTGTTCTTCATCCCTTGACCTGGACGTTCGTGAGGCTGCCATTACACAGTCTTCGCCAACTGGGTCTGTTTTCTGCTGTAGCAGGGTCGGTAAGTTTTGCTTGGTCCATTTCTGTATATTATCCAGCCAGTATGTCTTCTGCCGGCTCGGTCATCTCTCGCCCTCCAGGGAGCCTTGCCGGATGTTTTTTGATGGTTTTGTGTTGGGTGATTTGGCCAAACCAGGAGAGATTGCGTCGTTTTACTGCTGACAATAAGTGCTCTTGCTTTCCAGCAAGGTAATCCACTTGCTGTCTCGCTTTCATTATTACGATTATTTAAAACATTCGCTACTTTAATATTTGTTTTACCTCAGTGATGGGAAGGATTAATGCCATCAGGACCCATAGGAAGAGTCTCTACACACACATACATATATACATATATATATATATATATATATATATATATATATATATATATATATATATATATATATATATATATATATATATATATATATATATATATATATATATATATTACTAATATCTGGCCATGGAACCTTATGAAACAAGTAACTACTGGGAGAAGGGGACCGAGTCAGAATATAATGGATTGGATTCGGGTACCATGGTATTGACACAGTCGGCTGACGTAGTGAGCATAACTAATAAAGTTCGACCACGTAATCTCTGACGTCACATCGACGCCATCCCGGTCCGACTGATTGGAAGAAGCGGCGGCTCTGTCGCCAGCGAAAAGTAAGTGTCGCTTTGCGTTAGGAAGCGCAATGGTCTGTATTCGTTGCTCCAAATTGTTCATTATCAGTACGATGTGTGCAGGCTTTGCTGACGGTTGCAGAGGCACACATACTTCCCAGAGAAGTTGAGATGACCTTGGAATGAACAGATCTGCCCAGGAAGTGAAGTGTAAAGCGCTTTGAGCGGTCCTACGGACTGGATACCGCGCTATATAAGAACTTGCGTTTTACATCATTGTAACGTTAAACGAATTGACAAGTGTGTTTGTTTTTCGTGGGAGACATTGCACCAAGCTGACAAGTGGTTGTTGCGCTAATGTCTAAATACCTATTTGATGCAACAGCCAACATAATTATATACCTCTCTGTCTCAAGAAACTTATTTTATGGCCTTCTTGTGTACCGACTAAGAGAGTTTCTTTAACCGCTAAACGGCTATAATCGAACACATGGACTAACTCAATTTCTTTGAGAGAAGAAAGTGTGAAGACCTAATTGTCAATGTAGCTATACACTTCTCACATCATTTCCTGCCTATGTTGTTGTCATAACCGGAAGGTCACTATCTAGCGTCGCACACTAAATTAATTACGTCAGATACGCCAGACAAATACAACATTCGACACATGGTTTGGGTTCCTGCGCAACCAAATTCACATGCAAAGCTATAAACACATTAATTGTTGCTTAATGTGTATATGTAAACGGTCATGTTAATGGGGAAAATCCGTGTCAGTTGTTAGAGCATAAATACAATTAGTGTCAGTGACGTAACGCTTCCGTTCAGACTGACAAACGTGTGTCCTCAGTGCTGGTGCGGCCGCTGCTACATTACAGCACCTCGGAGGGGCGCTGGAACATCGTGACACTTCTCCTCGAAGTTGTCATTATTGTACGTATTTCTCATGTCCCAGCTAATAATCTAATTTGATTTTATGCTATGATATATCATCATATAGCATTGTCTAAGGTCGGTTCACACGAGCGATATATGTTTCAATTGGCCGAGCGACGCCCTGTCGCATGACAATGCGCAGCTAAATTAGGTATGTCTAGACACTGCGACCTAGATGTTGACTCCCTATCTGAGCTTTGGTAAAAGGTCACGACGGGTACACACGATGTAGGTCGCTGATTGGCGAGTGCTTCAAAATCGCTACCGACTGTCGGCCACATTGGGAGCAGCCCCAATTCGATCGACACAATCGTAGCCACAAATTGGCCTCGCTGAGCGTTTTCGCGACAGTGTTTACACGACCGATTCTTTTACATTCACTGCTCACTCCTGCAAGAAAGTCTACACAGCGACCATCTAGTTCTGATGTACTTTTTGTTCCCAGTGTAGAAGCAAACATTGGAACCAGGACTTTATCGGTTGTCAAGTCAACACTTTGGAACGCACTCAATGCTAGTGTTAGGTCAATGGAAAATATAATTACATTCACCTGATGACGTGTCTTGTTTATCTTACTTACCCAACATATATTGACATACTTACCCTCCATATATTGACATACTTACCCTCCATATATTGACATACTTACCCTCCATATATTGACATACTTACCCTCCATGTATTGACATACTTACCCTCCATATATTGACATACTTACCCTTCATGTATTGACATACTTACCCTCCATATATTGACATACTTACCCTCCATATATTGATATACTTACCCTCCATGTATTGACATACTTACCCTCCATATATTGACATACTTACCCTCCATATATTGACATACTTACCCTCCATGTATTGACATACTTACCCTCCATGTATTGACATACTTACCCTCCATATATTGACATACTTACCCTCCATATATTGATATAATTACCATCCATATATTGACATACTTACCCTCCATATATTGATATACTTACCTTCCATATGTTGACATACTTACCCTCCATATATTGACATACTTACCCTCCATGTATTGACATACTTATTATCCATGTATTGACATACTTACCCTCCATGTATTGACATACTTACCCTCCATATATTGACATACTTACCCTCCATATATTGACATACTTACCCTCCATATATTGACATACTTACCCTCCGTGTATTGACATACTTATCCTCCATGTATTGACATGCTTACCCTCCATATATTGACATACTTACCCTCCATATAGTGACATACGTACCCTCCATATAGTGACATACTTACCCTCCATATGTTGACATACTTACCCACCATATATTGACATACTTATCCTCCATATATTGACATACTTACCTTCCATATATTGACAACGTTAACATTGCGTACCGATTTGTAATTGCCAAACATTTTGGGTCTCGCCTCTATTCCCGGGTTCACAAAAATTTTGGCCCTATCGAAATATTCGCATTGTAACAAGATATACACCCAAATCAAAACACTCGACATGGCAAGCGGATTGAGAACCTGAGTTATGAATCGAAAATTTTTGGTATTCGGTTGAAAATTCCCTGTACCAAATTAAAAATTTCCACTGATAAAATCACCGACATTTCCGCTATATATTAATCTCAAGAAACTATTTTAAAAGTTGTCGTAGTCAATATATTCCGTCAGTTGGGTAACCGACGATAGAGGGCGGAATCTTGGTGCAGGTTTCCATGGCTGTCATGTGGAAGACGACCACGCCGTTGAAAACGAGGGTGACTCAACCCTGGTATTTGAACCTCACCAAGTACTCCACGCCAGGACAGCACAACAGGTGAGAGAGCACCGTGGAGCCGAACTCCATTACTACTGCAAATATCAACAACAAATCCTCGTAATTTCTTGAAGTAAATCCATAGAGATCGAACAAGACAGGATAGTTAAATTATAAATATAATTTTGGACAGTCATACTAATGCAATTATGTTCACTTGCGTCAGAATAGCTGTGGAAACTGTGGCTGGTTGTATACAGGGGAAAGTTGTTAGTCATTTTAAGAAAACATAGCACCCTCGGATATATCATCGACAGTAATTGGTTGGAAGTCCACCAACAGACAAACTGTCCAAAATCGGGAGTAAAGAAAACGAAATTAATGAAGTGTGGACAAAATGACTTTTTAACCACCTTAAACCTGTGTTTGGGTATGCCCACAAAATATCGTCTCACGCAGCCATTTTTTAGGTTTCGTGAATGGAACTTGAAACATGTCTACTGTATAGTATAAGGGGTTATGCCAAGTAGAAGTTAAACTGAAAAAAACAGGATTTGTTATCGGCCACGTGCGTTCAACTGCAAAAATTGTGTTTGGGGCAAGTTGTTACAGTTGTTTTTGGGGCAAGTTGTTACAGTTGTGTTTGGGGCAAGTTGTTACAATTGTGTTTGGGGCAAGTTGTTACAGCTGTAGCGACGCTCAGGCGGCTCGTACCAATGGCTCAGCCAGCGAGTTGTGTGCGAACAATGACTGAAAGAACAAAACTTATTTAACCACGACTTGTGACCGCTTTATTTCATTTGTGCAGCCTATCGTACTTGTCTGTAACCGGTAATGTAAATGCTAGCAGCGTCAGACAAAATTAACAAGTATCTCAGAAGGGCGGGTTATACATAGATGAAAACCTCTCGATAAGCCAATTGCTTCATTGTCCCGTTGCTATCTGGGGGTTTTGTCTTGGATGGCAATTGCTTCATTGTCCCGTTGCTATCTGGGGGTTTTGTCTTGGATGGCAATTGCTTCATTGTCCCGTTGCTATCTGGGGGTTTTGTCTTGGATGGCAATTGCTTCATTGTCCCGTTGCTATCTGGGGGTTTTGTCTTGGATGGCAATTGCTTCATTGTCCCGTTGCTATCTGGGGGATTTGTCTTGGATGGCAATCTTGTTAAATCTTGTAATTTTTTGTATGTCCCCTTTGAGCAATTAATCAGTATTGCATGATTCATTGAAATGTGGATGTTTCTACGCGTGTGCGTGAGTGCGCACGTGCATGCATCATTCAATCAAGTAGAAGTCGTGTTTCATATTATATTTCCATTCACTATGGAATATCAATGGTATGGTCCAGTTTATTAACACGAATAATAAACTTAATGTATACGTTGAAATAAATGATGCATCTGACATACGTTTCACAAAAAGCGTAACTTTAACTGAGAATTGTAACAACTAGCCCCGGTCTCCCCATCGTTCAATGTTAAACAGATTATTGTATCTAGTATAAGCCTAGGTTACAGTGAAACAAATGATGTTTTCTTCGCACGCACGCACGCAAGCACACACACACACGCGCAAGCGCTCACAAATTATGACCTTTTGCATGCACAAGCGCACGCGTATGCGCGCACGCACGCATACAAACACACGATCACCCGTTTTTGCCTAGGGAGGAGAGGTCAACGGCAGCGAATCTCAACGAAGGAGTGTCCAGCTTAACTGTCGTGACGTGGGGTGTATACTTCAATACGATATCGTGCTTAGTGCAAGCGTGCTTGTGGCCCACGCCCATCGTTACCGAGTACAATTTATCCGGATACCTTTACGCAGGCGTAAGTCAGAGCTGCAATTTTCTGACATAAAATCAGTAACGCAGTCACGCAACCAATAACAAATCAAGTCTAGTCAGGTTACTTAATTAGATAAACAGTTGAGCTGTTGAGTGTTAGTATAGCAATTTAAAACACTTGTTTAGTTGTGTTCTACAATGTTTACAAACATAACAGTTTAACAGTAACTATTTTTTGCCGTTTTAAACTATCCATTGTCACATAAACGTATCGTAAACAAAACATTATTTACGCTTTGAACCAAAATATGGTGAAATACCGTAAACTAGCATATATACGGTCCCATGGGGCATGAAATTGCTGACTCCTATCAAAACAAACAGTATTTTAATTATAGGAAACCCTATATTAGCTACGAATCAGTTAACTAATAAAAATCGTACCTTTAGGCTTTACGTGTTTCTTACGTTTTCAGCTGGCACTACACAATGCTTTTGTATCCGGGCAGTCGATTGCAATATTAGTAATGACGAATACGTACGTGCTGAGGGATGTGAGTACAGTACGTGTTGATGTCATCGGTGTACATGTTGTCGAGTACGTGTTAATGACACTGGTGTACGTGTTGCCGGGTGTAAGTACAGTTCGTTAATGACACCGGTGCACATGTTGTCGGATGGGGGCACAGTACGTGTTAATGACACCGGTGTACGTGTTGTCAGATGTGAGTACAGTGAGTGTTGATGACACCGGTGTATGTGTTGTCGGATGTGGGCACAGTACGTGATAATGACACCTGTGTTCGTGTTGTCAGATGTGAGTACAGTGAGTGTTGATGACACCGGTGTATGTGTTGCCGGGTGTGAGTACAGTACGTGTTAATGACACTGGTGTACGTGTTGTCGGATGTGGGAGCAGTACATGTTGATGACACTGGTGTACGTGTTGTCAGACGTGAGCACACTACGTGTTGATGACACCGGTGTACGTGCTGTCGGATGTGAGAACAGTACGTGTTAATGACACTGGTGTATGTGTTATTGGATGTGAGTACAGTACGTGTTGATGACACCGGTGTATGTGTTATTGGATGTGAGTACAGTACGTGTTGATGACACCGGTGTATGTGTTATTGGATGTGAGTACAGTACGTGTTGATGACACCGGTGTACGTTTTGCTGGATGTGAGTACAGTACGTGTTGATGACACCGGTGTACGTTTTGCTGGATGTGAGTACAGTACACGTTTATTTTCATTATATCGGTATGCACGCACGCACGCACGCACGCACGCACGCACGGCATGCACGAACACACGTCCAAACACACACATTTGGCTATCTGTTTTCGTCGAGATCTCACCCACAACCTCTCTGTGTTGTTTCTTAGCTAGCAAAGGAGTATCCAAGATTTGTTAACGATACGGCGGCAAACTACACACGTGAGTAAGCCTCTGTCGTGATCCACTCCATCTTCGACGTTGTTAAGCCAGTAGCACACTAGCAATTTTTTCGTAGAGAGATTGCAGGTTTTTCACCGGGGTCAAATTTGTCGAGCAAAATAGCTCGCAGCACACTAGCCGATACTTTGTTGCGACTAGCAAGACTTTTGAATTGAACTAATATTTTTGAAATAATGTTTATGCAGAATAACAACGCAAATCCAGTGTAGAGTGAAATAGGCCAAATTAAAGACATTTAATTCAATAATCATGGGCTAGCAATTATGCAAGCATCCATCATCAAAACGACATACACCATCATAGCAAGGATGTCGACTCCCAAATGTTGTGTACGAATAATATCTACAATTCAATGACATATTATGCCAGACTACCAAACATTGATAACGATGCAAGTACTAACTATATCACTAGCATTTACCATTCACACTGTATATATGTGGGGGTCTCTCCGCATTAAAAACCCTGTGTACACTACTGAACATATCATAAGAGGAACAAGCACTAAGGCAAAACCTCGTGTACAAATCTGGAACAGGGAAAAGCGTCAAGCATTAAGTGCAACATCTCTCTCCAAACGGTGACTTACTCTGGTCTACTACAGGAAGTTGCAGTACAAAACCTGTGGCACAACCACCACAGGGTTACCCAGTACAATACTATAACCCCAGTTGACCGACTGCTCCAATGTATGCTCAAGGGAGGAGATTGGGATAAAACACAAACAAAACTCCTGGTTAGCACACTTAACTATTAACCGACCAACAAAACTATTCTAGAATTAACTCCATCAATTACCAAAGAATAACAAATACCAGTAACAATCGTAGCTGAGATTTGCAGAGCAAAAGTGTTCACGTTGCACCAAATGAATTTGAGAACAAGTGAGGCCGAATCTAGGCCACACGGCTCTTTATATAGTGCTCTGTATCACTCGTACTTAGTCCGACACTCTTGCCACCATTGTTCGCCAATAACCCCTGCTGCAGTTACATTACCCTGCCACCGGTTATATGTAATAAGTAACTGTATGACATATTTATTGTTCTGTTATCCATAATAACATCCTTTATGCGCCCACTGTCACATAAGTTAATCTATGCAGAATAACAACGCAAGTGTAGGGTGAACTAGGCCAAATTACTTACTTACTTACTTACTTACTTACTTACTTACTTACTTACTTACTTACTTACTTACTTACTTACTTACTTACTTACTTACTTCCTTACTTAATGCTCTTCGCTCATGGTACAGCATAGGGCCGAACCTACTCTTTTCCAACGCACTCTGCTATTTGTTGTTGTCTTCATTTCTTTCCAGGTGGTTCCATGTTTCTTGTCTTCCTCGGCTATTGATCTGCTCCAAGCAGTTTTGGGTCTGCCTGTTTTTCTTGTTCCTTGTGGATTCCAGTCTAAGGCCTGTCTCGTGACATTGTTGGTTTTTTTTCGGAGGATGTGTCTTATCCATGTCCATTTTCTTCTAGCAATCTCTCTCCTAATGCTGTGTTGGTCTGTCCTCCTCCAGATTTCTTTGTTTGTGGTTTTATCTTGCCATTTGGTTTTCTTAGACATTTGTTAATGAATATTTGTAGCATTCGGGTTGTTGTCTTGGTTACTCTCCATCTCTCAGAGCCATATAGCAGCAAACTGTTCACATTGGTGTTGAAAATTCTGATCTTGTTTCGTGTTGAGCAGGATGACGTGTTCCACACTATCATTGAAATATTGAATGCATGCTTGGCCTTTCCAATCCTGTTTTTCGCATATTCATATGTTCCGCCTTTGTATGTCACTACACTTCCTAGCAAGCATGCCGGTCCCTAAATGTTGTGTACGAGTAATTTCTACAATTCACAAACGTATTATGCCAGACTACCAAACATTGATAACGATGGAAGTACTAACTATATCATCACTGACTAGCATTTACCATTCACACTGTATGGGGGTTTCTCCGCCACTAGGTCACCCAAAATCCACTGTGACCGACCCCCACCCCATTTCTGAAATAATGTTTGTGCACGTGACTGCAATCATGCTTCCCATTGGTGGGTACGCGCGTGCTCTGACATTTTTTTCTGGGCCTGCTAGCCGACAATGCCCGACAGGACGTGTTGAGATTTAGCACTGTCATGTATTGCTCGACAGCCCAATGTTGTCGTAGACTTGCCGGAATTTGCAGCACACTACCCAATTATTTGTCAGCCGAAGAGAAATCGGCTATTGTGTTGCGGGGGAAAGACATATACTTCTTGCAAATTTGACACATATTCTGGCTCTTGTTCCATGTGGCCGTGTCCGTGATCTTAAAAGCAAGTGGTTTAGAATTAACCCAATTAGTTGTACTAATAAAACTATTTTATTACATCTACTCTAGTGAAAACAATTTCACCGAGATATGTCGGTAGTTGGTGTCTAGAAAAAACAATTTACCTGGGAATTTATCGACAGTTTTGTCTAGGTTTTGTGAAATCCAACAGTTTCGTTTTGGGGAAAATCAAAATTAAAACCAAGTGTTGTATGACAAGTTCTCCGCTAATTAAAGTAACTTTTAGAGTGCGTGAACTGTATTGAACGTGGAAGTATAATAGCGATCTGACCCCTTCAGATGTCTACTTCCTAAACAAGAAGTGTCAGGTCGACATACAAGTTTTAAAGAAGACGGACGACTTCCGATATACGTCTGTTTCCTGGACTCACTTCATGTATAAGGTAACCCGTTGTCACGGACATATCTTATATCTGAGGTAGCTCGTTTGTCACGTACGCCAGGACAAACCGCATGTATAAGGTAACCCGTTGTCACGGACATATCTTATATCTGAGGTAGCTCGTTTGTCACGTACGCCAGGACAAACCGCATGTATAAGGTAACCCGTTGTCACGGACATATCTTATATCTGAGGTAGCTCGTTTGTCACGTACGCCAGGACAAACCGCATGTATAAGGTAACCCGTTGTCACGGACATATCTTATATCTGAGGTAGCTCGTTTGTCACGTACGCCAGGACAAACCGCATGTATAAGGTAACCCGTTGTCACGGACATATCTTATATATGAGGTAGCTCGTTTGTCACGTACGCCAGGACAAACCGCATGTATAAGGTAACCCGTTGTCACGGACATATCTTATATATGAGGTAGCTCGTTTGTCACGTACGCCAGGACAAACCGCATGTATAAGGTAACCCGTTGTCACGGACATATCTTATATATGAAGTAGCTCGTTTGTCACGTACGCCAGGACAAACCGCATGTATAAGGTAACCCGTTGTCATGGACATATCTTATATCTGAGGTAGCTCGTTTGTCACGTACGCCAGGACAAACCGCATGTATAAGGTAACCCGTTGTCACGGACATATCTTATATATGAAGTAGCTCGTTTGTCACGTACGCCAGGACAAACCGCATGTATAAGGTAACCCGTTGTCATGGACATATTTTATATATGAGGTAGCTCGTTCGTCACGTACGCCAGGACAAACCGCATGTATAAGGTAACTCGTTGGCACGTGGACCGGGACATACCTCACGTATAAGATAACTTGTTGTCACGTAGACCAGGATATACATCATGTATTAGGTAACTCGTGGTCACGTAGACCAGGACAGACATCATGTGTAAGGTAACGGAAATCTTCCTAGCGATGTTGTCGTAAATCACACTGGCCAACAGTGGCGCCCTCAGCCCATCACCATTGCCACAACTTGGTTATAAATTCAAAATAGACAGTACCCATGATGGTATAAAGGACTGATTGCCTGTGCAACGTGATTGTTGTTTACGTCATTGCAATGGTGCACTTGCATATACGTAAAATAGTTAAAAACAAAAACGAACGTTATCGGGTTCCTAGACACATTTTCAATGTAAGCACGATCCACAATTATATGCAACTGAAATTTATAGATTTCTTGACAGAAATATGGGAGTTTATCAAATGAAAATGAGATGTGCAGAATCTGTGGCAATGGGCAATGGTGAGTGGCGCCACTGGTGGGGAGTGTGGTCGTTAATATTGAAACAATCAAACAAATCCGCACACATATGGGATTCCACGACCACAAGCAATTACATACTCTGCGCAAAGTTACAACTCGGGAACACAGTATACACCTTGATTTTTGTTTTACAAGTTCATACAAGTTCTCTTCCGGCATTTCATGCATTTTTGTCTCCTGCGCCAGCTCTTATGTTTATAGTCAGGTCAGTTTTTTTCGTGAAATCCTATAATTTTTTTTCGGAAAATCAACAGGGAAGATGCTACCCATCATTTGTTCCTAAAACAAACCGTATTCTGTCTTCATATGCATTGGATACTTAAGCTCTAAATCAGTGACACGTGCATACGCTGCCAACCAACAACTAGAACGAGACGAGGCTAGTAACCAGGCGCGCTGATTTTCGAAGCCGAGAGTGAAAAGACTGGATGGTTGTTATTTTGGCCAGTCTTACTGTTGGTTACCCTATCATAAATAATTTGTTTCAGGGTGCAAATAACTTTGGAAAGTGGCTAACCGTAGCCAAATCATTGGCACGTAATTCGTATGACATGAAAAGTAAAATAATGTTTTGACCCGATCCGTTGCAGGCGAGCTGCTGTTTTGACGAGCCAACAGAGTTGGGTCCCAAATACCTAGTGTCTTGTTTCCGTTCCGGTGCATTCTACGCGTCGCGCCCTCTACCGTGCTGCAAGCAACATACTTTGCCGGGAATGAGCGAGGCTACCTTCACAAACATTGTGTCCTGTCTACGGCAGTCCAAGCCAAACGAGCACATACTTAATGAGGTCAGGTCAAACACATTAACAACTTTGACATGTTACCAATAGAGGCTACCGGAATAACCAGTGGCGCCTCTGGTGCATAACATAACACTAAACATGAAAGTAAAATCGCGTGAAATTTTCGACTGATGTACAACATGTAAATCGCGCGAATCTTTTCTGGTACCATGAAGCAATCGCATTCGAAGTTACTCAGTAAGTGTTAGTGTTGGTGCGCTGTATTCCTTCGTGCTCTCTAACAATCAATCCCGCTATGTATTGTGTCTATACACTCATTCAAGGCTAAATCCACAGATGGCAAGTGGACAAGGAAGCAATTGGCTTATCGAGTGTTAAACACTTTTTCATCTAATTAGACAATCACTAGATAATTTGTTCCGTTCATTTTTCGTCCTCCGTGAGAATGAGTACTTTCTGATAGCCAATCTACACTGATCCTTCACTAATTTTACATCGTGTCATATCATTCTACGGAAGCGTATTGCTGCCATGCCTACAAAAAAGAAAGTCGAAATTTCGACTTAGCTATGTTGAAATTTCTACTTACTAAGTCGAAATTTCGACTTAATAAGTCGAAATTTCGACTTAGGATATTTTCTTTCACAATTCCATTTATTTCACCCACTCCCAAAATTGCGACGTTTTGGAATCGATACGTTTGTATGTTTCGCTTGGACTTAAACACAACGATGTTTTGGAATGTCTGGCACGTGGGATAGTCATCAGTCTAAGGACGTTGAGAAGACATTACAAATCTTTCGGTTTGTGTCGGCGAAAGAACCCATCAGATCCTCTGAACGTTGCTGTTTTTGACAAATGAGATTAGTGCTGGACGAACACATGGCTACAAGTTACATCACTCGTCGTGCATTCGACGTACTGTGTATCCCAGGAGACCGTGAGACACGTTCAGCATGGCTACCGTGTATCTCAGGAGACTGTGAGACACGTTCTGCATGACTACTGTGTATCCCAGGAGACCGTGAGACATGTTCAACATGGCTACTGTGTGTCCCAGGAGACTGTGAGACACGTTCAGCATGGCTACTGTGTATCCCAGGAAACTGTGAGACACGTTCACCATGGCTACTGTGTATCCCAGGAGACCGTTAGACATGTTCACCATGGCTACTGTGTATCCCAGGAGATTGTGAGACACGTTCAACATGGCTACTGTGTATCCCAGGAGGCAGCGAGACACGTTCAGCATAGCTACTGTGTATCCCAAGAGACTGTGAGACACGTTCAACATGGCTACTGTGTATCCCAGGAGAGTGTGAAACACGTTCAGCATGGCTACTGTGTATCCCAGGAGACTGTGAGACACGTTCAGCATAGTTACTGTGTATCCCAAGAGACTGTGAGACACGTTCAACTTGGCTACTGTGTATCCCAGGAAACAGCGAGACACGTTCAGCATGGCTACTGTGTATCCCAGGAGACAACGAGACACGTTCAGCATGGCTACTGTGTATCCCAGGAGACAGCGAGACACGTTCAGCATGGCTACTGTGTATCCCAGGAGAGTGTGAAACACGTTCAGCATAGCTACTGTGTATTCCAGGAGATTGTGAGACACGTTCAACATGGCTACTGTGTATCCCAGGAGACAGCGAGACACGTTCAGCATGGCTACTGTGTATCCCAGGAGAGTGTGAAACACGTTCAACATGGCTACTATGTATACCAGGAGACTGTGAGACACGTTCAGCATGGCTACTCTGTATCCCAGGAGACTGTGAGACACGTTCAGCATGGCTACTGTGTATCCCAGGAGACCGTGAGACATGTTCAGCATGGCTACTGCGCAGCCCAGGAGACACTGAGACACATCCTTCGCGTAACTGATCCAGTGGGAGTTGAACAGCGTCGTCGACGACGTCTTATGAGGCGCCTATTGTCTAATCCTGGCACACATTTCTTGTGACATGTGGACGGTTACGATAAATTGTAATCGTACGGCCTCTGTGTACTGATGGATTCTCCAGACATGTCATTTGCTTGCACGTTTACTACCAACAGTGATCCAGCTGTTAGTGGCGGCTACTTCGTGAACGCCGACAAGTTAAGAATGGGTTGCCCTAGACGGATCCGTGCTGACCTTGGAACAGAGAACGCAAGTTTTCTGAGAGAAGATCATGGTGATGCATTTGCACAGTGTTCGTTCATTTATGGTTCCAGCCACCATAATCAGAGAAGTGAGAGTTGGTGGTCATTCCTTCGTAAATACTGCACACCACATTGGATGAACATCTTCCAAGACATGAAGGATATCAATATGTACATATGGGACTTTGAACAAGAACTTGGGTCAATTTTGTTTCGTGAAATTGATACAGGTGATTATGCTTTGTGTAGTCTATGCAACTCACACCTGCCATCTAATATGTACACCCATGTAAAATAGACTATTCTTTGCTACAATTGACAAAATACAAAACAACATTAATTGATACAGCTGTGTGTGCGTGCGTGCGTGTGTGCGTGCGTGCGTGCGTGGTATGCTTGTGTGTATGTGTGTGCGCGCGCATGTGTGTGTGCGTGCGTGCGTGCGTGCGTGCGTGCGTGCGTGCGTGCGTGCGTGCGTGTGTGTGATGCCACGCTTCCACCACACCTATCACCACACCGCACATCATCGCTTTTGCATGTTATTTATTTTAGCATGCAGGCCTATGGTACATTACGATAGTATCTTCATACATTTTTATTGAGAATCTTCAGTGCATTTTTTCCCACTAAATTAATGTCTCTATTTTTTCTCTCTTCTAGGAAGAACTTGATAACAGAGTCCATATTTGGGACACCCACGTTATCAGACCATCACGAAATCAAGTGTCTCCAAGTGGAAAGCCAATAGTTATGTTTCACCTACCGCATATTTACAGTGTTTAGATCGAATTCTGTGAAGTCAACCAGCAACGCATCACCGCCTGCCAAGAGGAATGTGTACGCAAAAGTTCCATTCCCTGTGACGAAACTGTGTTTCAGTTTTGCTGTTTGATAATGCAGGAATATCTCTGGAATGTTCCTGCTTCTCTCGTACAAGGAGTGGGATTATATAAAGGTCTAAGGAATTAAATACGGGGGAATGCGTAGAAATTAAGATATATGCGTACTACTACGTGTTTACAGCATTAGCATTTGCTCAAGCCTAAGCTGCACGCGCAAAGAACGCAGACGTAGCACGGGAAGCTAGCTGCCTGTACACGTACACGTACAGGTACACGTACAGGTACATGCTGAGCCTCAGTTACTGTTGTTTAGAGGCGACGTACGTGAATTCAAGATTGTCGTAAAATAACACACGTTGGTTTTTATATGGGAGCACATGATGATAGACATTAGGATATAATTGTTCACGTTTGTGTTAAAACAGCGTGCATGTCTATGTACATTTTATTGTTTGGGATATTACTCAGATTTTTATTTATTACAGTGAAAGAACATCAGCGATGTGGTCAAGTAACATCTAGTTATTGTCATATATATCCTAAAACGTCAAACGGTGAACGTCCTTGCAATTATCGACAAAGATTATATTACTAGGAGTACACAAATCAACTAAAATGAAATAAACTGTTCTTGAAGTAATAAGTTGATAAACAATATATTCTCGCACAGACCAATGTTAATTTGACATATTCAATAAAATTTGCTTAAAATCACAGCTTCTAGTTGTGTGTATTTTCATCTACAATAAACAAATTATTCACTTCCAGTTAAGCTGAGGCAGGACGGAGAACTGTGTCCATGTTCAGGTAGTTGCCATCCAGTATGAACATAAATTTGCTCCTCAGCTCTGGGTAGGACGTGTATGTGGAGGGGAGCTCCAGCTCTGGGTAGGACGTGTATGTGGAGGGAGCTCCAGCTCTGGGTAGGACGTGTATGTGGAGGGGAGCTCCAGCTCTGGGTAGGACGTGTATGTGGAGGGGAGCTCCAGCTCTGGGTAGGACGTGTATGTGGAGGGGAGCTCCAGCTCTGGGTAGGACGTGTATGTGGAGGGGAGCTCCAGCTCTGGGTAGGACGTGTATGTGGAGGGGAGCTCCAGCTCTGGGTAGGACGTGTATGTGGAGGGGAGCTCCAGCTCTGGGTAGGACGTGTATGTGGAGGGGAGCTCCAGCTCTGGGTAGGACGTGTATGTGGAGGGGAGCTCCAGCTCTGGGTAGGACGTGTATGTGGAGGGGAGCTCCAGCTCTGGGTAGGACGTGTATGTGGAGGGAGCTCCAGCTCTGGGTAGGACGTGTATGTGGAGGGGAGCTCCAGCTCTGGGTAGGACGTGTATGTGGAGGGAGCTCCAGCTCTGGGTAGGACGTGTATGTGGAGGGGAGCTCCAGCTCTGGGTAGGACGTGTATGTGGAGGGAGCTCCAGCTCTGGGTAGGACGTGTATGTGGAGGGAGCTCCAGCTCTGGGTAGGACGTGTATGTGGAGGGAGCTCCAGCTCTGGGTAGGACGTGTATGTGGAGGGAGCTCCAGCTCTGGGTAGGACGTGTATGTGGAGGGGAGCTCCAGCTCTGGGTAGGACGTGTATGTGGAGGGAGCTCCAGCTCTGGGTAGGACGTGTATGTGGAGGAGCTCCAGCTCTGGGTAGGACGTGTATGTGGAGGGAGCTCCAGCTCTGGGTAGGACGTGTATGTGGAGGGAGCTCCAGCTCTGGGTAGGACGTGTATGTGGAGGGAGCTCCAGCTCTGGGTAGGACGTGTATGTGGAGGGAGCTCCAGCTCTGGGTAGGACGTGTATGTGGAGGAGCTCCAGCTCTGGGTAGGACGTGTATGTGGAGGAGCTCCAGCTCTGGGTAGGACGTGTATGTGGAGGGAGCTCCAGCTCTGGGTAGGACGTGTATGTGGAGGAGCTCCAGCTCTGGGTGGTATGGGGGAGCTCCAGCTCTGGGTAGGACGTGTATGTGGAGGGGAGCTCCAGCTCTGGGTAGGACGTGTATGTGGAGGGGAGCTCCAGCTCTGGGTAGGACGTGTATGTGGAGGGGAGCTCCAGCCTGGGTAGGAGCTCTGGGTAGGACGTGTATGTGGAGGAGCTCCAGCTCTGGGTAGACGTGTATGTGGAGGAGCTCCAGCTCTGGGTAGGACGTGTATGTGGAGGGAGCTCCAGCTCTGGGTAGGACGTGTATGTGGAGGGAGCTCCAGCTCTGGGTAGGACGTGTATGTGGAGGGGAGCTCCAGCTGTGGGTAGGGCGTGTATGTGGAGGGAGCTCCAGCTCTGGGTAGGACGTGTATGTGGAGGGGAGCTCCAGCAATGGGCTACGTGTGTGTGCTTGTGGTGTCCCGAGTCCTCTCATTCGGTTGAAGGACACTTCCATTGATTGTGTGCAGACAATGTCAGACCGGCAACATGTCTCAGGAACTTCTTGAGTATCGTGTCATCGAGTCGCCTGATGAACCGTTTCAAGTAGGACAGAGCTGAACCTTGCTCATTGTCTAACGGATTAGCATCTAACAGTTTAATCACCTTGCGTGGAGTAGGTTTCTTGCCGTCAAACATGTCACGTATGGCATCTGGACATGGAAGGAGTAACTGCAGGCCTTCCCTGGGAGTACTTGCTATCGAATCAATAGCATATTTGGGCTCTTGGGTGAGCTCCTTATGTGCTGTGCGAAGAACATACTGCTGTACAGCATCGTGTTTTGGGATAGAGTGGCAATTGACACTTGACAATAGGTCAAGAAAGTCATCTTTGTCGTCTTCATCAAGTGCGGCAACACACAGAGCTTTGTCTGTCACACACCGATCTGTTTCGCACAGGTATATTCTAAGTGACTCAGACATGATGTCTGGTGTCACTTCATGTTCACCATGGATGACTGCCACCGAGAAGCCATATGAAAGGTATAATGAATAAACGCCGGTGTCGAGATACCCATTAAGCAATATTCTGCCGACAGCCTCCCACTCGTCTCTGCCATAATCTGGGAAAATAGCATGTACCATTTCGTCTTCACCGCATGCAGACGTTAGGAAGAATTCTTTCCAGGATGCCGAGTACGCATCCCAAGACAAGCCATCAGCGTCTGTCCCGGCTTCATCCACAAATCGCACCTTGATCGGAACATTTAGTATAGATGGATCCGTAAACGTGGCAATCATTTCTCGCTGTATGTTTGATCGGTGTATATTTATATATGTGTCGTTATCTATGAGTGGTGTTGGTGCACGAGGTGAAGTGTGTGATCCCGCACTTGAGGTGGAAGGGCGTGGTGCTTCCATCTCCTCTTCGTACGTATCAGTTGCATCTAATGCGCCTGGTTGTAGTGGCAATGGGCGTGGCCAAAGAGCATCTCATTGTCGACCAATGATGTATATAAGACGTCTTCGTCGATTTGGTAATGTGTAATGTCGTTGCTGTCTTGTGAATAACTTCCACATGGGTTCTGTTCCGCAGAAACATATGAGGTCACATTCTTTTCGCGGGAAGGTACCCCCATTATGTCTGGCAAACTGTCGCTGTCTTCTGCTATTGTCTCCTTCTTGAGAGAAGATATGTAAAAGTGGACATAACCTCCCAGATATGTCAGATCGTATATGCCCCCCACGGTTACACCTTTAGGCATTGTACCCTTCTTACAGCCCAACACTGAGTAGCCAAACTCTTCAAATCTTCCCTTTGTTTAAGAAAATGGTTTCCCTTCTTCTAGTATGTTCTTGTTATCCGCGTCTTTCGGTACGACAACCTTTCTTGCACCGCCGCCGCTCGACGGACGCAGGACCTTTCCGTCCGACATCGACACTAACTCAATCCTACGGGTATTCTTGGTAGCTTTTGCTTGATCCCTTCTCCCCGCAGTGTTCCTTACTTTCTTCAAGACGTTTCCACCAGTTTCGTCAACTTCACCTCACGCCACTTCCATTTTGTGCTTCAATATAGCAAATAGGCTGTCGTTTCTGGCACGACTACTGGACGCTTCCCTTGTCAGATCTTGTATAAATTGTCGCGTCATAACTCTGTCGCCTGGTATAGGTAGCAGGTAGCGCTCAAGAGCTGCGTCATCCATGTGTGGAATTTTTCTTTATTTATCTGAAACATACTGAAACGTAAAGAACACATCAATCATGTAAATGTCAGCTAGATGGCGCTGTTGCCTTACACCTCGGCATTTATGTATATTGGGTCTTGGGAAACGTTAGCTCAATCAACCAGTTAGGATTCCCTAACCATAATCCAGTATCTAACCAAAACCCTAACTTTAACCGATTGATTGAACAAAATCGGAGGCTAAACTGTGTCTGGTGTATAAGTATGTATAATATTTCGATCGTTAGATCGTGAAAATATAGCGGAACCTAAACTCTGCGTATAATTGTAAAAATTGGTATATATACATATATATATATATATATATATATATATATATATATATATATATATATATATATATATATATATATATATATATATATATATATATATATATATATATATATATATATATATATATACATATATATATATATATATGTATATACATATATATATATATACATATATATGTATATATATGTATATATATATATATTATATATATATATATATATATATATATATATATATATATACATATATATATATATATATATATATATATATATATATATATATATATATATATATATATATATATATATATATATATATATATATATATATATATATATATATATATATATATATATATATATATATATATATATATATATATATATATACCAATTTTTACATTTTTATACGCAGAGTTTAGGTTTCAGACGCTCAAAGGAAAAGTACTTAGCTCTAATGTGTGCATAACACAAGCCTACATATACAGCATACAAATAGAAACCATGGCGATGACGGAAAACAACAAGAAGTCGAAGTTTGAGAGAGAGAGAGAGAGAGAGAGAGAGAGAGAGAGAGAGAGAGAGAGAGAGAGAGAGAGAGAGAGAGAGAGAGAGAGAGAGAGAGAGAGAGAGAGAGAGAGAGAGAGAGAGAGAGACGGGGTGAGAAGATTTGCGGTGGTGAACAGTATAGAAGCGAAGAATGGAGGAGGTGATGTAGTTTCAGCAGGAAGCTTGTGAGGAATCGGTTAAATTGGGCTGGACGTGTGGAACGAATGAAAGACGAACGGTTAATGAATAGCGCGGATGCGATCAGAATGGAGGGTAGAAAGACAAAGGAAAAACCGGGACGGAGCTGGGAGGACTACGTGAAGAGAGGGGAGACGGCAGTGAAACGGGAAGAGTAAAGGAATTAGAAGAAAAAAATTACGACCAGTATCGATGCATATTTCAGCCCGGAGTTTAGGGATAAAGAGGAGAGCAACAAGTGGAATATATGCGCACAGCGACCAACACTTTATGTTTACAAATAGGATAATGTCATACGGCAAATCAGATGAAATCAAACCGCTGGTTTGTTATTGTTGCTTATAGTTTTAAATTGTTAGTTTTATTAACTCTTATAGGTGCGTGGGACAAAACCTTTTGTTTCTCCTTAACGGGTCTCACAAAGAAAGCACAAACACTGAACCTTGTCTTACCTTATCCTCCTTTATCTTTGCAATGGAACCTTCATCCACCTTTCGACTACGTAAATAGTCAGATAACTTGTCTGGCTCTGACTTGTCTGGCTCTGACTTATCTGGCTCTAACTTGTCTGGCTCTGACTTGTCTGGCTCTGACATGTCTGGCTCTGACTTGTCTGGCTCTGACATGTCTGGCTCTCACTTGTCTGGCTCTGACATTGTGAATTAACCCCTGAAAATACACTGAACCTTGTCTTACCTTATCCTCCTTTATCTTTGCAATGGAACCTTCATCCACCTTTCGACTACGTAAATAGTCAGATAACTTGTCTGGCTCTGACATGTCTGGCTCTAACTTGTCTGGCTCTAACTTGTCTGGCTCTGACTTGTCTGGCTCTGACTTGTCTGGCTCTGACTTGTCTGGCTCTGACTAGTCTGGCTCTGACTTGTCTGGCTCTGACTTGTCTGGCTCTGACATGTCTGGCTCTGACTTGTCTGGCTCTGACTAGTCTGGCTCTGACTTGTCTGGCTCTGACTTGTCTGGCTCTGACTAGTCTGGCTCTGACTTGTCTGGCTCTGACATGTCTGGCTCTGACTTGTCTGGCTCTGACATGTCTGGCTCTCACTTGTCTGGCTCTCACTTGTCTGGCTCTCACTAGTCTGGCTCTCACTTGTCTGGCTCTGACATTGTGAATTAACCCCTGAAAATACATAATATTTGGCATTATTGCGAATATGCAAAAACTATGGATGTAAGCGTAGCATTGTTATATAGTTCTTATTTTGTCTATACGCCTATGTTGTTTTCATTGCAATACACATTGTAGTAGTGGAAGTGTACATACGTTTATATGTTGTTTTGTTTATACCCCTATGTTGTTTACATGGCAATACACATTGTAGTTGTGGAAGTGTACATACGTTTATATGTTGTTTTGGTTATACGCCTATGTTGTTTACATGGCAATACACATTGTAGTAGTGGAAGTGTACATACGTTTATATGTTGTTTTGTTTATACCCCTATGTTGTTTACATGGCAATACACATTGTAGTAGTGGAAGTGTACATACGTTTATATGTTGTTTTGTTTATACCCCTATGTTGTTTACATGGCAATACACATTGTAGTTGTGGAAGTGTACATACGTTTATATGTTGTTTTGTTTATACACCTATGTTGTTTACATGGCAATACACATTGTAGTAGTGGAAGTGTACATACATTTATATGTTGTTTTGTTTATACCCCTATGTTGTTTACATGGCAATACACATTGTAGTAGTGGAAGTGTACATACGTTTATATGTTGTTTTGTTTATACCCCTATGTTGTTTACATGGCAATACACATTGTAGTTGTGGAAGTGTACATACGTTTATATGTTGTTTTGTTTATACGCCTATGTTGTTTACATTGCAATACACATTGTAGTAGTGGAAGTGTACATACGTTTATATGTTGTTTTGTTTATACGCCTATGTTGTTTACATTGCAATACACATTGTAGTAGTGGAAGTGTACATACGTTTATATGTTGTTTTTGTTTATACGCCTATGTTGTTTACATTTCAATACACATTGTAGTTGTGGAAGTGTACATACGTTTATATGTTGTTTTGTTTATACGCATATGTTGTTTACATTGCAATACACATTGTAGTTGTGGAAGTGTACATACGTTTATATGTTGTTTTGTTTATACGCATATGTTGTTTACATTGCAATACACATTGTAGTAGTGGAAGTGTACATTTAGCTAAAATGTGGTTTCCCGTGATTTAATAAATTACATAAAATAAATGATTTTACTTAATTAATATTTTACATAATTTTATTGTCCTTTATATAATATGAAAATATCAAATTGCGATATTCCTGCAAAGTTTATATTTCAACAGTAAATAATAATAATAATATTAAAACCTATGTTATCCTCAGGAACCTCAGTTCAGACTTGCAATAAACCAAAGTCATTAAAGCTGCTTCCTCAGATGGTCCAGCCCACCGCGAATCCGGTTCGGTTATGTCCAGACGTGTAGTGTGTGACTAGTTTAAGTAATGTGCGCAGTCTATTTAATAAACAAAATGCCTGTTTTTGTTCAAATCATCAAAAGAATTGACTTCAGTCGTTAGATCTGGTAAGGATCAAAATAGTGGATATCCAAAATGGTAAACACTGTGCGAGCCAATGCCGATCATGGGCGTGACGTCATCCTCTCTCCGGTCACATGACAAAGATACGAAATTTCACCCAGAGTGAAAATCGTGATTTTTCAGCATTTCTATTTTTACTTCATTTAATTATTGAACAAGCATTAAGTAATTTCATAGTTTGTCTGATGATGTCAAAAATCTACAAACAAAAGTTGCACAAACGAGCTAGCATGTTGCAATAGGTTCGGTTTTTCGCAACATTTATTTGAAATGAGACTAGCAAAAAAATCGAATCGGGGAAGCACCTTTAAGCAATATCATGAACGGGACGCACCAAGATCATCATATCGTGTTACGACTGATTGTGATGAGAGCACAGTAATTCTGCTGGCATGCAAGATATTTCCAATATGTGCACGGAACCCCAACTATTTTTGCGCTCGAAAAGTCTACAAACTTTGTACAAAAAAATTGTATACGTAATGGTGGGGGGGTCTTTCTCAAAACGAAAGTAGTTTTCTGCTGGTATGCAGGCCAACGTTACAAAGCGAATAGCATTGATTACTTTATGGATATCCCATAAATACTGTAATTATAGCCACACAAAGATGAAAAAGAAACATTTTCGAGTGGGCTATTCTAATATAAAATTAATAATGTGATAAACACTTCTGAATGGTACCGTTTTGTAGCAACAATCATGACAACAACAACAGGAAACATGAGTTATCCAAAGAACGTGACCAAAGGAACGATAAATTAATACTCATGTTATTATGAAATTCGTATCTACGTAGCTCTCTCCGTCGTCAATCTCTCCAGCTCTCTATTGCTACCGCCCAATGTCTATCATATAGTCGCTGGTTCCCGCGCTCCAAGACTCCCGCCACATTAGCGCGATCACAATGTCATGTTCTCGTTCCCGCTGTCCGTTTTGGCGTCTTTCCTAAAACACGTGGGTGTGCCGAAGGCGATTCGGCGTTCCCATGCGTGTTACCAAAGAACTTCAATACCAAGAAGCACAAGTCGGCGCCTAATGTGAAATTTTGCGATCGCAGCGCCACGCAGCGATGGAAGAGTAATGAAATTGCATTAGCAGTCATGGCTACGCGTAAACGTGCTAAGTGGCAGACCAAATGGGCAAGCAGTTATCGGCAGCATTGTGCTGCATTTAACTGCAACAACTACACGGGACTCGAAAGGACTGTGGTTCTTCATGTTCCCGAAAGATGGCGACAGGTATATCCACTTCGTTGTCTAGTTCAGTACATAGCAAGATCGGTTTAACTGAGCGATAATAAGGAAGCCGGCGTATTCAACGTTGTACTTGTAGTCCTAGACAGCCGTACGTGGTGTCGCAAAAATAGACACCTATATTTTTAATCATCTGATATACTGAAGTCCGTGTTACTGCTCGTAACTCGTTGCGTTTGTTTATTAATTGTGTGCTCAAAATGGGTACGTAACGTCAGTTGATCAGACGTGCTGATTTGGTGGTGAAAAAACTGTAGGCATATATGTGTAGTCGCAAACATAGACGACTATTTTTGTGTCAATTGATATGCATACATGTTTGTAACTCGTTATGTTTGTTTATTAATTAGGTGCTCAAAATGGGTGCAAAACATCAGACGTGCTGATTTGGTGGGAAAAAAGGCACCGGCGTTGAGGCATTACAAGTTGTGTGGTCTTCACTTTGAGTCCTCACAGTTCAAGAATGCCTCAACAAGGTTTGTATAAACTAAATATCATTATTGAAGTTATATTCACTGTTCTATATCAAATTACTGAACTTATGATTGTTACTTTGGTTAGCAGATATTATAAATATAACAAAAAGTAGTGATACGAAAATGTATCCTTGTGAGATACCACTCATGACACATTTTCATGAAGACTGAAGATAATTTTTTTACGCATTCTTTCCTGTTACTATGTTGACATTGGAGTTGTTGAATGGTGTAACATGATGCACTATTAAATGTAAGTATATTTTCTTTACAGAAACGGCCTCAATTGGAATGCGATTCCAAGTTGGAACATCCACAAGGGTTGGAATTTCCAATCCTTGTGGATGTCCCTAATCCTCCCTGCATGGTGACTCCAAAGAGACACCCGCCAACGACGAGAGAGACACCCCCCGAGAAGATAAGGAAGGTTGAGAGCACTGCCACTGGTTTGTGTATATTATAATTGACATATGATATTTAAACAAACAAGGTATATTATTAGTCAAAACATATTCATAAGTTTTTCAATATGAGGCTTTTAAAGATAATTGTAATATTTTGAAAGGGTACTGCAAACTGGATGATTGCATGTACAATGTATGTATATATGTATGTATATATGCATATAGAGTAAAGGTAAATAAAAATTTTGACATTGTTATTTCTGTTCTACCTGAGAGTCAGGATGACGTGCCAGAGCCAGAGACCCACGGAAGCAGAAACTGAAAGCTGCAAACAGGAGACTTCGCACAAAAGTCTGCCGACTGCAAAGAGGACGTCTCGGCAGAGAAAACTGTGGATGACCAAATTGGAATTGCTAAAGACTCAACATGTTGGCAGGTCGAAAACGATATAGATATTCAGAGGAATATAAGATGTTCGCTATGTCCTTGTATCATGCTAGTCCCAAATGTTATAAACTTCTGAAAAAAACACTAGCTTTACTGGTATCAGCACATTGAAGTCATACCTGAAGAAGGTTGACATCAAACCCGGGTTACATCAAAATATATTTGATGCATTGACGTGTAAGGCTGAACACATGAGTGCCGAGTCGAAACTTTGCGCCATACTGTTTGATGAAATGGCCATAAAGGAACAGCTAAGTTATGATGTACGCAATGACAATGTTTGTGGTTTAGAAGACTTTGGCACTGGTGGGAGAACTCGGTATGTGGCTAACCATGCTGGGGTGTTTATGGTCAGGGGTTTGGTAGACAAGTGGAAGCAGCCAGTGGGGTACTTCTTGACAAGTGGCCCAATGTGTTCAGACAGGCTGAAATCTACTCTGCTCACCTGTATTGAAAAAGTTCAGGCAACTGGCCTAATTGTGAAAGTAGTGATCTGTGACCAAGGCAGTAACAATAGGTCTGTTGTTAACAGTCTTGGTGTTTCAGTCGACAATCCAACATTTCAGCATAATGGCGCCACAATTTTTGTGCTATATGATCCTTCACTTTTGTTGAAGAACATACGAAATAATATGAAACGTACCGGCTTTCGGGTAAATGAGGAACTTGTTAGTTGGAAGTATGTTGAACAGTTTTATGGTATTGACTCAAGTTTACCCATTCGAATGGCTCCAAAATTAACTGCGAAACATATTAATCTGCCTCCATTTGCTTCAATGTGTACAAACATGGATAGTGTAAGGGATAATCTTATGTAGTAGTGTACAACACTTCGTTCGTGCCAGCTTTGTGCATAGCATTTATTAATTGGTGGTGGTGCTTTGTGCATGATATTCATTGGTTGGTGGTGGTTTTACATGGTTATTGTGTGCAAACATGGATACACTTGCTTATCAATAATTCATCCAATACTGATTGACTACTGTGTACATTATTTTGTTCATGCCTTCTTATTGTGTAGCATTTATGAATTGATGGTGATGCTATTTGGCATTTGTGTACATACATAAATTGTTGCATATGTTATTTTGCTCATAACTGCACTGTAAATAGTAAGTAGATGAAACATTGTGTTTGTCTGCAACTCAACCGCTCAAAGTATAGGCAACATTATCATAGTTCAGAAAACAGCAGTAATTTAAAAAAAGATGCATTGCGTTCATTCCTTCATATGTATGGAAGTTTAAAAAGAGTACATTTAACAGAATCAATTAATCATACATAAATATCTGCAGATACTAACAAATAAAGGTTAATAATGTACGCACAATGGATCCTTCAAGCCAGCCTAGCATATTTCATTTATCACTCGCCACCAGATGGCGCAACTAAAATGTTGTTACACAGGAAAAGATAGGAGTTGTGCTTCTTGGTATTGAAGTTCTTTGGTGTTAATATTACGTCTTCGCACGGACGTCATAATAAAAACATGCGCGCGTGGACGTCATGGTAAAACGTTCCGAAACGTCCACGCACGGACGCCGTTGTAATAAGATGACATCAGATAAACGAAGACAATTTTTATATAAATATGAGAACATCATATAACCTTTCCAGTGAGCAAGGGTTAATCATGGCTTATCGAGGATCTCGCAAAATATAGGGAGGCCATCAGTTTACCATGCAACCGTGTGGTGGTGCAAAATCTAATTGGGAGAAAAACAAATTTAAGCCAGGGGGTCATGGCCGGATGCACCCACAAATACGTGAATTTAGTAACTTGAGTGGAAAAAGCAATACGCTTCCGTATCATTCTTCTCTCTTTTTTTCTGTTCTTTCTATTCGCAGAAGTTCATCGAATCATTATTGTGTAGATTTAGTCACAGTACAAGGCTATGATACTACAGGTTGTCAGTTCGATGTAAATCAAATGCAATTATTCTAGTAAAATCAATTAACATACAGTATAATACTGCAAACAAAGTATTCCACACAGCGATATATAT
This sequence comes from Lamellibrachia satsuma, assembly GCA_033239005.1. Lineage (NCBI taxonomy): Eukaryota > Metazoa > Annelida > Polychaeta > Sabellida > Siboglinidae > Lamellibrachia > Lamellibrachia satsuma. The sequence continues at coordinate 15,338,823 of BSQZ01000004.1, forward strand.
TTGTTTCAGTCGTGTGTCGACAAACTGGAGGAATTCGTTAAACAGCAAACCGAGACCATACTCCCGATGGCGACGCTGTCCTTGAGTCTGCACGTAATGTCTGCCTACGCCGGTGTCTCGTCTAATAAGTTCCCCCGGTCATTGGTGTCTATACTCCCCATGTGTGTGTGCGTGCGTGCGTGCGTGTGTTTGTATGAGTATGTGTGTTTGTTTGTGTGAGAGTGTGTGTGAACGGTTTATTTTATAATGAATAGGTACATTTAACGTATTATGGTGCGCACAACTTGGAGGCCGGAAGTGCAGTATCTCATCAACTAGCCTCGAATCGGGAGTCACATAAGTCCCTTATAAATGTAGTACAAACCAGCATTTTGCTATTGGATTTGAGACAGGAATGCCATTTCTTAGGCTTGTTGCTACAATTAACATTTTAATGCATTTTAGTGGTTTTATTTGCAACAACAATTTTAAATTAAATTACAGTGGAATCTGCTCAGTAGACTCGCGGTTAGAAGTAGCCATTTACCAGTACCAACATTTCACTCAAATTAAAACATGTTTTAATGCTGACGACAGAATTGTGTGGTGATTGCCACGTCATCAGACATGGCACATGAAGAATAAATATAACACTCTTTCTAGGCAAAGCACATTTTTAATCATGATTGCTTCCGCTGTTTCAATATCCAGGGAGGTAATATTTCTATAGAGGGGGTTATTGTTATCTAGATAATGATGACCGGGGGAGGTAATTATTAACTAGATAATAATGACCGTGAGGTAGGTATCATATGGGGGTACTTATTAGATGCAACGCCGGTGTCACATCTAATAAATACCCCTATATGATACATACCCCTGGTCATTGTTATCTAGATAATAATTACCCCCTATTACATTATATAAGTATTAATGACCCCAGCCATATAAATATCACCCTTTGGATGTCATAATTAGCGGAAGCAACAATGACTAAAATGTGCAGTGCCTGGAAAGAATTTTACAGTTCTTCATGTGCCATGTCTGGCGACGTTGGCGATCATTACAGAATTCTGTTATTAGCATTAAAACACATTTTTCATTGACTGAAACTTTGAATATAGATATTACCAAAATGGCTGATTCTATCCGCGATAATATGAAGCGGATTCAACTGTAATTTAATAAAATAAATTGTTACAAATAAAACCGCTAAAATTACATCATAAAATTGCTAATTGTAACAACAAACCTATGAACTGGTATATATACCATTTAACAAGATTGTCATCCAAGGCTAAGGTCCATATGATAAGTGGCCCAGATGGCAAGTGTACAAGGAAGCCATTGGCTTATCGAGAGTCCAACATGTTTTAATATATGTGTAACCTCATTTTTAAACATATTCACGCTGGTACCATGTAGATAATGTAGATAATGTAGCCATTCATTTATATCCTCTGTAAGAACGCGTTCTTTCTGATATTCAATATACACTGATACTTTACTAATATTACCTAGTTCTTCTATCTCTCTTGAATGGGGAAACAATACTTTCATACGCAGTCAGTATCTTAAACACTTAAATTTGATCTCCTGTTAACCTCCCTGTTAAGCCACATTCTGTTAGGCGTTCTTCATAACTAAGATCTCTAAATGTTAGTTGCCCTCCTCTGTATTCGCAAACGTATCTATATCCTTCTTGCGTTATGGTCTCCCCGAAGCTTGTACACAATAGTCTAAATGAAGTCTAACTACTGCTTTATACAGAGGTATAATTAGCACTTTTCCTTTTATGTTATTTTTCTCCTAATCAACCCAAGAAGTTGATTACCCTTTGAAGCTACAACACCACATTGATCTGAAACTTTCATATCACCACTTACGTTTACTCCTACGTCATTTTTATTTACGGTAGTACCTAGGATATTATCTCCCATTTTATAGTTTACATCCAAGTTCCCGTGTCCTGTGTGTAGGTATTTGCATTTTCCAAAATTTAATAACATAATATTATGTCTTTTTCAGACATTTAACTAATTTGTGTAGATCGTTTTATAAATGTTGCTTATCCCCATCAGTGTTAACCTTTTTAAACACTTTTGTGTCATCCGCAAATTTCAATGCTAGAACGTGATTGCGACGTCGAAGTTAGGTGCGGTCTCGACCGATATATTTCTTTCGCATATGTCAAAAGTCACATAGTCGGTGTAACAAAAGACTATGAAGACAAAAACTGCTGCGGAGGTGACATACTTCCTCATGGAAGTAAATTTTTTACGTCATTCATGCCCAGAGGTTATAATCGCTGACCAAGGAAGACAGTTTTGTAGTGCGTTGAACGATATGTGAGCGTCTTAACTTCGACCAACGGGTTTGGAGAACGTACCACCCCCAGACCAACGGTCTGACTGAACGATATAACCAAGCGTGGAGTAATACTCTTGTCAAGTTCGTAAATGCTTTCCAAAACAACTGGGACAAGTTCTTTAAAGACGCAATGTTCGCATACCGTACCTCAGTCCAAGCCTCGACAAAGTGCTGGCCGTTTGACCTGCTGTATCGGTGAAAGCCTATAGGCTTCCCATAGATATCGGCTTACCCACCGGCGCGGAGACGTCTTTGAGGGACAGCGAGGATGCAGATGAGGAGTCTCTAGACAAAAGGATTTTAACATTCTTACAGCTTCACGATAAGCTCCACACTGCAAATTGTAACATCAGCAATGCCCAAACAGAACAGACAGGCAGTACAACCGTAGACATACAACTCCACTGTACAGTGTTGGTGATACAGTTTTACTAAACAACTATCGACGTGAAACTCGCCACGGTGGGAAATTGGACGTGCGTTGGACTGGCCCTTGGACTATCGCGCATCGTGGAGAAAAGGAGAACTGCACCTAAATGGTGTGAAACGCAAGGCAAACACCAGTCAAACTGAACCGTACGTCAGCAGGAAACGTCAATTGTCTGAATGTGACAGTGAGGCGAGGCATGCATAAGGTGACGCACCATTGAAGCGTCGGCGTCGACCTGAATCATCTGCAACCACTAACCACGGCATGGATGATAATAACTTTGAAGATGGGAATCTTGAGATAACTGGCTTCGTGAAACATGCTGAGCCGATGGATTATAAATATCCGTGCATTTAGTGGCAACTTTGAAAATGTAGTCAGCTGAATTTGACACTAAAGCGCAACAATTGTAATGTCCACTTTCAGCAACCCCAGGCTGTCACCATCGACCACAACCTCGGGCTATCACCATCGACCACAACCTCGGGCTGTCACCATCGACCACAACCTCGGGCTGTCACCATCGACCACAACCTCGGGCTGTCACCATCGACCACAACCTCGGGCTGTCACCATCGACCACAACCTCGGGCTGTCACCATCGACCACAACCTCGGGCTATCACCATCGACCACAACCTCGGGCTGTCACCATCGACCACAACCTCGGGCTATCACCATCGACCACAACCTCAGGCTGTCACCATCGACCACAACCTCGGGCTGTCACCATCGACCACAACCTCGGGTCCATCAGCAACCTCAGGCTGTCACCATCGACCACAAACTCGGGCTGTCACCATCGACCACAACCTCAGGCTGTCACCATCGACCACAACCTCGGGCTGTCACCATCGACCACAACCTCGGGCTGTCACCATCGACCACAACCTCGGGCTGTCACCATCGACCATAACCTCGGGCTGTCACCATCGACCATAACCTCGGGCTGTCGCCATCGACCACAACCTCGGGCTGTCACCATCGACCACAACTTCGGGCTGTCACCATCGACCATAACCTCGGGCTGTCACCATCGACCATAACCCAATAAAACCCAAACGTATGCGAGGCGATGAAAACTGTTTCTTCAGAATAGTCAGTCATATAATCACGTATGATCAGGAAGAGTACGCAAGTATCCGTGTTTCTACTGTGCATTACATGCGAGAGAATCCAGAAGTGTTCGCTGGTGTCCTGAAGTACTCGGAGACAAAGGAACAATGCCTCCATCAAAGCAACATGGAAACGCTTCACATATGGCCACAGAGGTGGAAGTATTTGCGTCAGCAAAGCTGTTGAACACACCAATCTTGGTATTTTCTCCATATGGTGACGACCTAAGGTGGCAGAAGGTGTGTCTGGTCACCCAGCGGAACCGATACAAACACAAATATGTACACTTAGAGCCAGTAATTAGTATGTGAACAAAGCGTAATTAGAGTTGTAGAACTGGAGATGAAAGAGGTCATAGTTACTAAGTTGCTTGTGCATCTTATAGCAATATATACCAGGAGCTTAAACCACACTGATCAAGATGCATCACTTGTTTGCATAGTTGTAGTAAAATGTGCTACATGTTTAACTTATAATATGATAAACTTATTATTTTCCTGATTTTGATTCTATGGTTTCACATTATTCACACACATTGCACAAAACGTCGCAGCTTGATCATCATAATGGAGCCAAAACCTGTAATTCAAAACATATATAATTGATTTCGGTGACTAAATTAAAAAGGCAACCTGTTTTTCCTAATTTTAGTTTACTTATAATTAATGTAATTTCACCCCCTTGAAATTAATGTAATTTCATCCCCATAAAACTAGCGCGCACACTTTCAAATCACACACTCGCGCACGCACACATATATATATAATACCGATCGGGGGGGGTAACTTATTAGATGTGACACCGGCACCACTACCACTGATTAACTCCATGTCAACACCAACGTCGTTTTTTAATTAACTGCAAAGTATCACACTTTACTCGGTTGAGACGCTCACTTCAGTTTATTTACGGTTTTTAGCCCATCGCGATTCAGGTTCGTCGATGTTGAAATGCGTAATGTGTGAATAAAGTACGTAATGTGTGAATAAAGTACGTAACGTGTGAATAAAGTACGTAACGTGTGAATAAAGTACGTAACGTGTGAATAAAGTACGTAATGTGTGAATAAAGTACGTAATGTGTGAATAAAGTACGTAATGTGTGAATAAAGTACGTAACGCGTGAATAAAGTACGTAATGCGTGAATAAAGTACGTAATGTGTGAATAAAGTACGTAACGTGTGAATAAAGTACGTAACGTGTGAATAAAGTACGTGACGTGTGAATAAAGTACGTAACGTGTGAATAAAGTACGTAATGTGTGAATAAAGTACGTAATGTGTGAATAAAGTACGTAATGTGTGAATAAAGTACGTAACGTGTGAATAAAGTACGTAATGTGTGAATAAAGTACGTAATGTGTGAATAAAGTACGTAACGTGTGAATAAAGTACGTAACGTGTGAATAAAGTACGTAATGTGCGTACTATCTTTAACAGAGTGCGTAGCCTGGTTTTGTTAAAATAATTGACTTTGATTCGCGTAACTTGCTTTATGTCCTAGTTTATATATTATATATATTACCATTTTCTGGTGATTGTTGACCGGTCCCAGTCCAAAACAAAATAACAAATTTGCACAAAACAGCCAGCATGTCGTAGTCGATTCTAGATAGGCTTGATGAAAGTGAAAACATACGAGCTAAAAAAAATCGATTTGTGGAGGGACCTTTGACGGTGCACTGAGAAATGTCGTTTTTCTCTCCACGACAGGGCGCCCTCTTCGTTTACGGCCTCATTCGACTCGCCAGGTCCTGGCGGAGACACGCAGTCGAGAGGACACGACGGGAGGAACAAAAGGAAATGCAGAACTTGGAGTCAAAGCCCAGTGGAAGCCCCATTGCATGCACGTACGATCGGGCGATTCGGCAGCAGAAAGCAGCAACAGCAGCAGCGGCGGCGGCGGCATCAAAGACATCGATAATGTAACATGTTGTCTCGAAAAATATCATAAAATTGTTTAATTTAGTCATCAAAACGTTTTGTTTGTTGGCTCTCCAGGACGACTCTCGAGCTGTTGGCATCAATCTTTCATTGATATTTATTACAATATAGTAGTGGGTAACATAGGCCTGGCGACGGCTACTAACCATCTATTGTTAATTTCGCCGTCTACGGTACACTTTGGTAGCAAAAAACGACACAATTAATCACCAGTGCGAGATTACAAGTACACCAGCGTCATATACCTCTGTCTAAGCTATACAACAGTTTGTGGCTGTGTTTGTTTCTTCCCTCATATCTCCACCAGTTTAGCATTATAGGGATGAACTTTGGTAGGCGTCCCAGAGAGCCCACGGGGATGGTTTGTACATGTAGTTTTCTTTCACGAAATTCCCCCTTGGTGGGGATCTTACAAAGGAACATATGTGGAAGTCTAACGTATATTACGTAACTCGGAACAATAGTAGTTCTTAGTTATGTACACTTGTTCGCAACGTTATGCGTGCTTTCTACAATCGTTCCAAGTTACGTAATCTAGATCAAACATCCATACATGTTCCTTCGTAAGATCCCCACCCCTGGGGAAATGAAAACTGGCAATGGCATATGATTTTTGAGCCATGAAGTTGCATCCATCATTGCTCTACCAAAGCTTGACTTGGTGGTGCAAGAAGTCATAAGCACTTCGAATGGCTGCTTTTTCTCCCCGTCAATGCCGGTCATAATATGTCTGTCATAATATACGATAATACAGGCTAATACATCGAATGATAGGTCACAATAGTGTGCTTTACAGCATTAAATAAACATTGTGCGTGTTACTGTCTTCACCGTTGCGGTACAGGGAAGAAACAACTGTAACGCAGTTGCTCCATAACATTTCCCAACGCGCCGAAGCAGTGTGATACAAAATATTGGCCTCCGTGAAAGACATGTCGCTTGTGTTTCTGCGCATCGCCGAAGCACATAACGTACGTGACAGCTGTTCAAATAATATAAATAAGTCAAGTCATCAGCTTTTCAGGAACCCGTGTTCGTATTTGTGTGATAATAATTCGAATCTTATTATAAGGGTTCCTAGTCGGTGAAGCTTTGGTAACATAGTAAGGAGTGCGCATGCCCGATATGATGTGAACTCTCGCGAACACTGCGAAATAATTGTGCGAACATACCTACGTACACATACCCACAAATGTTATATGTACATACAAACACTCATACATACGACGTACGTACGCACGCACGCGCGGACATACGCACAAACACACACACACACGCACGCACGCACGCACACACACGCACGCACACACACACACACACGCACACACAACTCGAGGGTTGCAGCAGCGCCACCTGTCGTCTAACACCTCGACACACGCCGATCGGTCCACTGGGGCACGCCCGTGTCCCGGGAGTCGTGAACATTGACATGACGCGCGCGACCTCGCTTCATGGCGCTTTGCAGCGCCCTCTTCTTGCGTTGCTGCCAGTCAACGTGCGTCTGCAGCGACACCTGGAGGTCGTTATCCGACGGGTACGGCTGCACCTACAAAGAACGGAAGCGAAATGATAAATAATATGTTGTGCCAAATAAATGTTATGGAGTAATTGCGCTACAATTGTTTCTTCCCTGTACCGCAACAGTGAAGACAGTAACACGCACAATGTTTATTTAATGTTATAAAGCACACTATTGTGGCCTGTCATTCGATGTATTAATGCAATGCCTGTAAGTTGGACCAAATGAAAACCCCACATATATGTAGTAGATCAGAACTAGATGATCAAATAAATAATATGTTGTGCTAGTGGTAAGTTGGACCAAATGAAAACCCTACATATATGTAGTAGATCAGAACTAGATGATCAAATAAATAATATGTTGTGCTACTGGTAAGTTGGACCAAATGAAAACCCCACATATATGTAGTAGATCAGAACTAGATGATCAAATAAATAATATGCTGTGCTACTTGTAAGTTAGACCAAATGAAAACCCTACATATATGTAGTAGATCAGAACTAGATGATCAAATAAATAATATGTTGTGCTACTGGTAAGTTGGACCAAACGAAAACCCTACATATATGTAGTAGATCAGAACTAGATCAAATAAATAATATGTTGTGCTACTGGTAAGTTGGACCAAATGAAAACCCTACATATATGTAGTAGATCAGAACTAGATGATCAAATAAATAATATGTTGTGCTACTGGTAAGTTGGACCAAACGAAAACCCCACATATATGTAGTAGATCAGAACTAGATCAAATAAATAATATGTTGTGCTACTGGTAAGTTGGACCAAATGAAAACCCTACATATATGTAGTAGATCAGAACTAGATGATCAAATAAATAATATGTTGTGCTACTGGTAAGTTGGACCAAATGAAAACCCCACATATATGTAGTAGATCAGAACTAGATGATCAAATAAATAATATGTTGTGCTACTGGTAAGTTGGACCAAATGAAAACCCTACATATATGTAGTAGATCAGAACTAGATGATCAAATAAATAATATGTTGTGCTACTGGTAAGTTGGACCAAATGAAAACCCTACATATATGTAGTAGATCAGAACTAGATGATCAAATAAATAATATGTTGTGCTACTGGTAAGTTGGACCAAATGAAAACCCCATATATATGTAGTAGATCAGAACTAGATGATCAAAGCTGTCGAGAAAATGGCGACCCGTCCAACAACAAAAACGACGAAAAACTGCTAACAAAGACGACAGTTGAATGCTTTTCATGAGCACTTTCCCGCTTACGAGCATATGTTGACATATGTTGACATCTATGTTTCTGTTGTTAAAAACAAAGCATAACAAGACAGATTACGTTCCGTCTTCCCACCTTGCTCCTGAGGATCGCCATCAGTTTGGGAGGCGTGTGCTCCTCGTAGAAGCGCTTGTTTATAACAATACACTCGGCTCCATTGCTCACCAGCGCCACCCTCGGCTGATCAGGAACTAGGAGGTCCAACAAACCCTGAATCAACAAACATTACGCCCTTGTTAAAAACGTTTTCGAGAAAAAGTAAAAAAAATTACAATTACCTACGACTGAGTTTAAAGCGAAACAAAAGTCTGGGTTTTGGGGATATGCACCTAAAAGAAATATTAAAAACTAACAGCGTGCAACTAAAATCATGAATATTACGCTCAGAATATGTTCTAAAAGTTGGAAATCCGGTCGTTTCTCCGAGTGTCCGAGGACTGACACGTTAACCAGCGCGACCGACACACGCATGCACAGTTCTATCAAATCGGGGCCGTCATACACAGAACCAATGTAAAGTCTCACAAAAACGTGTTATTTTGCTAGAAAGAAGACTAGTTTAGTAAACAAAGCCCAACATATGTTACATAAGTTGAGTTTGGACGCAAATAGCATGGCCATATCATATTGACAAGAATATATTTTCATTTGACGAACGAATATTGTCAAAATACCGCACTCGTGACGTAGTATTATCTAACCCATGAAATTAAGATGTTGTGTGTTCAGCCAGGTTCCCTAGTAAACCACTGGCGTGACATTCTTAATTGTTGTTACACATGGTTATGTTTTAATAACTCTTACAGATGCATAGGCCGAAAACCACGACTTTTGTTTTGCTTAAAAAATTACACACCAGTCATTTGTAAATTATTAGAAAAGGTTAATAGATAGATTAATAAATCCATCTCAACTTGCGTTCCTAAAAGCTAGGCCATACCAAATATATATGTTATGTTTTTAGAAGGACTAATTAAGTGGATGATAATGGGTCACCGATTCGTAGCATCTACTTATATTTTCAAAAAGCTTGAGATAAAGTGCGCATCAAAGATTGGTAAAGTAAAAAACCAGGGCATAAGGGTGGAATAATCAATTGATGAATATGAGATATGACAAATAATAACAGTAGAAGGGAAATTTTCGAATTGGGCATATGTTCTGGTTGAGGTAGTCTTACCTCATTATAGAGACACATAAAACGTTCTGGTTGAGGTAGTCTTACCTCATTATAGAGACACATAAAACGTTCTGGTTGAGGTAGTCTTACCTCCTTATAGAGGCACATAAAATGTTCTGGTTGAGGTAGTCTTACCTCATTATAGAGGCACATAAAACGTTCTGGTTGAGGTAGTCTTACCTCATTATAGAGACACATAAAACGTTCTGGTTGAGGCAGTCTTACCTCATTATAGAGACACATAAAAAGTTTTGGTTGAGGTAGTCTTACCTCATTATAGAGACACATAAAACGTTCTGGTTGAGGTAGTCTTACCTCCTTGTAGAGGCACATAAAACGTTCTGGTTGGGGTAGTCTTACCTCATTATAGAGGCACATAAAACGTTCTGGTTGGGGTAGTCTTACCTCATTATAGAGACACATAAAACGTTCTGGTTGAGGTAGTCTTACCTCATTATAGAGACACATAAAACGTTCTGGTTGGGGTAGTCTTACCTCATTATAGAGGCACATAAAACGTTCTGGTTGGGGTGGTCTTACCTCATTATAGAGGCACATAAAACGTTCTGGTTGAGGTGGTCTTACCTCATTATAGAGACACATAAAACGTTCTGGTTGAGGTAGTCTTACCTCCTTATAGAGACACATAAAACGTTCTGGTTGAGGTAGTCTTACCTCATTATAGAGGTACATAAAACGTTCTGGTTGAGGTAGTCTTACCTCATTATAGAGGCACATAAAACGTTCTGGTTGGGGTAGTCTTACCTCATTATAGAGACACATAAAACGTTCTGGTTGAGGTAGTATTACCTCATTATAGAGACACATAAAACGTTCTGGTTGAGGTAGCCTTACCTCATTATAGAGGCACATTTTGGAAAACTGACTTTCAAAAATAGATATATCCACTGTTGTAACTTCATGCAATGAGTTAACATTTGCAATCAACCCCAGTTTTATTACCACACTAACAACACGGCACGCACACGCCTTTTATTCAGAAGTAGTCGAACCTTCTGTGTGTTTAATTTAAAAACAAACATTTCCACCATGTTAGCCAATGAGGACATTGACTTTCTGTTCAAGATCTACACGCGATCTACACAGGCATTTTAGCAAAAACCAGAGAAGTGGAAATTAAACATTGCAATTAGTAGATAACGAGCGTCATTATATGTTCTGTACGGTAGTAAAGTCGGGTGGAGTTTCACTTGTGTACTCAGTTTTGAATAAAATCATATCAAAATATTCTGGACGTTTTTCCTTAATAACTCCATTCGCATAATCGGATATATCTAGCTTTGAAAGTCGGCTCTTCATTTCTCAAAAGCCTGTCAACCAGACATATCTACTTACAAATACTCCCCGCTCTACAAGCGTGTCAATCTGTACAAACGTCGGATCTCTGTGCATTTCTGTCAGTCGGCGACTCACATCCTGCAACAAATGTCAGTAACTTGTCTAAATCTGCCGGCTTCGAGGGAACATCAATATTAGCAGCGTGACATGTCAGCGTGACATGTCAGCATGACATATCAACGCTTTGGTCCGGGTCACGTCGATTAGTTGAATCTCAAAACGGAGGCAGCGATGGGAAGAAGATGCAAGCGACCCGGTGTGTCACCGTCTACCTGTGACGAGGCTTGGACAGTTTCGTTGACCAACATGTCTGTGTCATAAGGATCATATATTATATGCAGCAAGTCCCTCCTGCCTGGTGTCTGTGCCGGGGGGGGGGTAAAATATACCACACTGCGGGTAAATGATGCGGAGTCACAAACTCTACCCCGCATTGCACTAACTGTGTGATGGATGGGCGCTGGATTGCACTAACTGTGTGATGGATGGGCGCTGGATTGCACTAACTCTGTGATGGATGCGCGCTGGATTGTACTAACTGTGTGATGGATGGGCGCTGGATTGCACTAACTGTGTGATGGATGGGCGAGGGATTACACTAACTGTGTGATGGATGGGCGCTGGATTGCACTAACTGTGTGGTGGAAGGGCGCTGAACCAGCTGTTGCTAAACTTGCTCTGCAGATGGCGCAGAGTGCCGTGATGATAACGAGACGTCATCAATATCGTTATCACGAAGAATGGGAAATCTAGGGCGACGTAGTTTGAGGATGGTGAAACACTTTAATATCTTTCAATGTTCATTCGTGGCACTTACATGGCAGGAATAACGTCAGGATGGATAATGTTTGTATTACTCCCTATAGAATTACGCGCCTGTTGGATATTGTCCAGTGGAGTAATGTCCTAGGAGGTAATGTCCGGGGATAATGTCCGGATGGCAATGCACGGGGAGGGGGTAATGTCCAGGGGGTTATGTACAAGGAGTAATGTCCTAGAACAGAAACACTCACCGGGAACCCGATATTCTGCTGGCCTGTCGAGGCACGCTTCGGGCCCAAGGTGCGCCGTTGTTTCCTCGCTGTGCTTGAGCCGTCTTTGCCAGCGTCTGGTGAAGCAAGGAACAACGGCTGTGCAGTAGGTTAGGGACGGTACAAAACACGGGGAAAGTTGTCCATAGTTTGAATGAGACGTTAACATTTAACTGCAACTTGACGCCAGTGACATCAGGTTGTTTGATTTAAATCACGACTGAAATCGCCACCAAAATAATAAATTGTGTCCTTGGCAAATATTAGGGTACAGGACAACGTGTATAGGCCTACATTGGAACTAGCGTGAGTGTAAATACTGAAGTATTAGCAGCCGGCTTCTGTAAGTAGAACGACACATGTCCGTTCCGTCCCGTCTCGTCCCGCCCACCCCCCCCCGGTTCGTAAGTAGAACGGCATATCGACATATGATTACGACTGACTGAGACATATCGACATATGATTACGACTGACTGAGACCTCCCGCGAACAAGCCTAGATCCGCCCCTGATAAGTAACCAAAAATGCAGTGTAACAAAACCTTCACATTCAACTGTTTTTCCATACAAACAGAATTATAAAATTGGTCGTCCACTGCTAAAACAGCATAAAACAGGTACGCAAGTCAATGTTAATAGAACCTGTTTAAATATTCAATTATCTACACAAAATTGTTCACAAGAATAAAAATAAAATTAACAGCCTAAGTAGACATCTTGCACTCGTTCATGCAAACCAATTTGTTTCTTTGGTGAAGTTTAACTTTAACCCCGACCATGGCAAACATTAAGTCGGTCCCCACTGAACAAATAGAATTTGATCTTTCTTTTCTCAGTAATATGATATCTACCTCGATCATTGGCGTCTGACAACGAGAGTCCGGCCACTTGCGTCTTCGTTACGAACGATCGCTACAACAATAAAGTACGGCGTTTAATAAACGTACATGATGATGAATTAAATTATCGTTGCTAACTATTAGGGATATCGTATATGGTCTCCATTTATTCGTAGTGCCTTCTTTCCATTGCCCAATGTATCGTATATGGTCTCCATTTATTCGTAGTGCCTTCTTTCCATTGCCCAATGTATCGTATATGGTCTCCATTTATTCGTAGTGCTTTCGTTCCATTGCCCAATGTATCGTATATGGTCTCCATTTATTCGTAGTGCCTTCTTTCCATTGCCCAATGTATCGTATATGGTCTCCATTTATTCGTAGTGCTTTCGTTCCATTGCCCAATGGTCCCATCCCCCACCGCGTCGCGTCATCGCTCCATCACAACAGCGATGGCCTTTAACTGGAAGAATTTGATCATATGTAGAAAATAATCTATGATTATGAATAAACATATGACACTGAATTCTGGGGTATATATTACAGGCACATTTTCATCTAATCTCGTTCCATTTCGTGAGAACAATTTCAAGTATTACCTGGTCGTCTACAGGGTTGTTTGAGCCGACTATGATGAGAGGAAGTCTCCCTATCGTTGTCGGTTCTACATTCTCCTCATGACTATCTTCCTCGTGAATCGGATCAATGTCCTTCTGCCGCCCTGTGTGGGAAATCACCATAGTCAGAATAAACATTGTTTGTAGACATAATGATGTAAACAAAATCCGTAAGAGAGGGCCACTATACGAATCAGTTTAAATACTCAAGCTATATGCGCATCATTTTTAGGACAGCTATTAAATCAACACGACATTTATATTATCGATTGAAGCTACGTCGTCAATGATGTCAACAGTAAACATATGATACATTTATTGGTAAAAGAACATCAATAAGAAACAAAACCACTATAAATTAATTGTTATGCATGTGGCGCCTCTCGCGGATAAGCGTGATAACTTTTTGTTCTGAGCGTGATTTCAAGATAGCAAACCTCAATTTCTGTCCGGAACTTCATGATTTTTCTATGTGTGTAGCGATAAATAATAAATTAACCATTTGACAAACTTTTACTGAAAGGCAATATTCCTTGTGGTGAAATATAGGGTTTGATAAAAATTTTGGTATTTTTGCTGCTGACGTAGCTGTTATAATGTTACGTATTAAATAACATTCCACGGGACCCCCTTTTTATAGAGATAAATAATAAATTAACATTACTGCCAAGTCTTACTGAAGTGACATTATCCCTTGTTGATCAAATATTGAATACTGTCGAAATTGAGCCAAAATGTGGTTTTAAAATAATAATTGTTTCAAATGTTGTTATGTGAGTTTGACATATTATGCTTTATGTAATACACATATGTCAAATTGCAACTGACAAGTTGTATATCTGAATAGTAGATATATTACGCGTTATTACTGATCATGATCACAGTACAGTATTTTGTTAAATAATAAGTTGTAACCCATAAACGTTGCCACTTTTCTTAAGTTTACTTACGCTTTTTGTTTACCCGGACTTCCAACGGCTGTCGGGCTGACTTCAACTTCTTCAACACGCGACAACTACCCTGTGATAACACCGATTGACGTCAATATAATAATGATGCTTATAACTATGCTGACGGCGGCGGCGGCGGCGGCGGCGGCGGCGGCGGCGGCGGCGGCGGCGGCGGCGGCGGCGGCGGCGACAGTGACAACGACGATGATAGTGATGTATTGCGGCACTTCGTCTCGTTATAAACTCTATAATTATGGGACTAAACAACTATTTTCATACCCCCAGCATGCAATGTAAGGCTGACATTCGAGTCGAAACATTTGAAGTAAACAGATTACTATCACATTTCATGAACACATTGGGCAGTCAAGATGTTAATGGACAGATCTGGTTTGTAATATATAACATGGTTTTTCGAAAAACAAAAACAGATGAAAATTTGCACCTTCAAAAATATGAACCTATACATATCCCTGTAGGAAGTATAGTCCCGGGAAAAGTAATCTCGTAAATAAGTAAACAATGTAACATAGTGAGTACAATCAAATCGTCTATGGGGTAATTTTGATGTGGGAAACTTACAGGAATTGAGCGACCAGCAATATAGGACCGATCCCATTGGCAAGAGAGGGAGATCTCACATGAGATGGATGGATGAAATCAAAGACACAACGAAGCTGACGATGGACGAGTTGAGAGAAACGACAAGAGCCAGCATTGGTTGGAGACAGCTTATCGTGAACGTCACCAGTACGACTTGACGGGACTTCACATCCCAAAGGGCAAATATTGCATCAGGGCAGTAAACTATCAAATAACAGCAACGACTACAGTGACATCAATAAAAGTAGTACTCACAGACTTGACGATGTATATCCATTCCGATCTGCAACTATCCTCCTGAATAACGACACCGCGTCTACAAAGAACACACGTCTTTGTTAAACAACTTCGCTACGTTGATTTGTTCATTGTCCTATTTTCAACAAACCAACCGTAAATGGACAAAACAATCGCAACAATTGTACAAGGATAGTCCGGGCGACTAAAATAAAATGTTTTATTTTCCACACTGCAAACGCTGTCAAAAAGACACAATGCACGCAGCGACATCCTAATCAAATCACCAATATAAAGATCGATATGCTTATTGCACTGAACGATTACCTGCATGACCGTGTAAGCTTATGTTCGTCGACTATTAGACGCAGTCAACTGTGTCGATTGACAAGACATTATGTTGCCGGTTACAAAGACCGTTTGAAACAGCCGAACGGTTACGTTAGTGCGTTGGTGTGCATAATAGACGGTGATGTACTATTGTATTTTGGCAGGCCTTGACGTACGAATTGATTTGACGGCTCACGTCAGATAGTTATTTAAGTATGAACTTTTGTTAACAACCGTCAACCACAGCAGTGTTGATCAAAGACCAGGCGAAATATGATATATTGCTTGTCAGATTTGTCCTTCGGGCGTGATCAATGTGTCAACAGAGACCCGTAAAGTAAGACATGTGATATGTATAATATGTCGTGCTATATATATATATATATATATATATATATATATATATATATATATATATATATATATATATATATATATATATATATATATATGTATATATATATAGTATATATATATATATATATATATATATATATATATATATATATATATATATATATATATATATATATATATATATATATATATATATATATATATTCCATGATAAGTAAGAAATGTTGGAGCACAATAAACTTGTTTAGCTTACCTCGTTATTCCCGTTACATTAAATCGCAATAACAGTTGCAGTTTTATCTTCGCAAATCCGTTTTCTTCAGTAATCCGCCCGTTTTCGTGGGAACAAATTCGACACACCGTAAATTGTTTGATTAATCCGTGATTCACTAAACCTCACACTTCGCTAATCCAGCCATACAAGGTGTGCGTATATACGGGATTTGACTGTAGTAAGCGCATTGTGTAGGAAATACCGACGTTGGAGTTGACGCACCTGAAGAACTTGGTGAACACTTGCGCCGGATGTGACGTGAGAAGCGACGTGGACATTCCGTCGACGCAGAAATGTCGTCTGTAGTTGATGAACCAAGTATAAGTGGATAATGTGACATATACGTGAAAAGTACGCACGTACGCACGCACGTACACACGCACGCACGTACGCAAGCACGGGAACATAGGATACGCACGCACGCTCGCACGCACGCACGAACACACGTGCGTACGTGCGTACATGCGTACACATCACGTCGAGCACGCTGAGGAGCTGATAAGTGAAGACAAAAAGGTGACGTCACATATATAACTTCGTGGTCGCGCATATTTTAGTGGATTACTAAATACGTTAACACTTGTGAAATAAATCGTAATTATGCCTGTGCCAGAACTGGGAAAATCGAAGCAACTTACTTCATAAACCGGTTATCGACACTTGTCAGTCTGCCCGACCCGAATATGTTCTTGTAATCCTGGAAGAGCAATCAGACACTTTGACACAGAGGAACGATTTTGCATCAGTAGAAAACACCAAAATGAATAATCATCAACACAACATGCTTATTCTATTATGATTCAATCGCATCCCTTTTTATTTGTCGCCATGTTCTGGTTGTTGTCGGGGGTTCTGATCTTGTGACACAGTCTTTATCATCTCCCTTT
The DNA here is from genome assembly GCA_033239005.1 of Lamellibrachia satsuma. Taxonomy (NCBI): domain Eukaryota; kingdom Metazoa; phylum Annelida; class Polychaeta; order Sabellida; family Siboglinidae; genus Lamellibrachia; species Lamellibrachia satsuma. The sequence goes on from BSQZ01000004.1 coordinate 15,356,117, forward strand.
TTAATCTCCAATTACGATTCTCCGAGAAGCAAACCATGACTCAATGATTATTTAAGACTTTTCGTCACATCCACTCCCGTTTCGATGCAATCCTTTCATTTCTTCACGGCACCACGGGGATTCGTAGGTCAGCAAAAACTAAAAGTTTCATATTTATATGTCTAAAATGTTGCTTATTATTGTTTAAGAGAAGTGTCCTATATGTCGTGGCCTATTAGAATTATTCGTTCACGTGATCCTAGCATTTCACAAAGTTGGAAGTATGCATGGAAAATGTTGTATATTACGAACACACACATTTGTCTTGGGTGAGAAATCTGGGTCTAGGTAATTAACCTTCCGTCGGCAAACACCCTATCTTATCCACTAAGCCCGTCTCTCACATGTGTATTATGAGGACACCAGGGCACAAACACCCTATCTTATCCACTAAGCCCGTCTCTCACATGTGTATTATGAGGACACCAGGGCACAAACACCCTATCTTATCCACTAAGCCCGTCTCTCACATGTGTATTATGAGGACACCAGGTCACAAACACCCTATCTTATCCACTAAGCCCGTCTCTCACATGTGTATTATGAGGACACCAGGGCACAAACACCCTATCTTATCCACTAAGCCCGTCTCTCACATGTGTATTATGAGGACACCAGGGCACAAACCACATTTGTTTTTCCTCTGGTTGCCGTGTCAACGTTTTGCATGTTTGAAAGAAAATGTGTCGACCAACATTGTAAAATGTCATGACACCCATTGAACAAGCTTCTTCAAATCTGCTCCATACTGCAATGTCTCACTGCTACGGGCGCGACACTTCAAATGATCCAACCTTGTTGCCTAAACACAGTTACTTCTTGGCAAATAAAATCATCGAAGTATTTTTTATTTCTAGGCACTATTTCCGGAAACATAACTGAGATGTGACCCTGGTAAGCACACAAACCTCCTTCGTGAAGACGAGTAGTTCGACCGTCTCTCGCGAGACTATGGTGGCCGAACGAGGCGCGCAGTTGACGATCCCCAATTCGCCGAAACTGTCGCCGGCCCACAGCGAGGTGACTGTTCTGGAATTGTTCGACTCGGCGTCCATCTTACTGACGAGAACTGTGCAGAACCGGACACAGATGAGGAGATACACAATGTTTCGGTTGGACTTAAAATGTACTACATCTGATCGTATTTATCGTAAGCTAGCGCCATATAACAAGATTTAACAAGATTTGCCATCCAAGCCAAAGGCCCAGATGGCAAGTGGACAAGGAAGCCATTGGCTTATCGAGAGTCCAACAATGTTCACCTACTTATAACCCGCCCTCCTGAGATATGTGTCAACCTTGTTTTTAAACATATTCACGCTGCTAGCAGTTATACATATAGTATAAACTAATTCCATTCCAACATGTCCATATATTATATTCGAGTCGACACATTCAAATTAAACCGATAACAGTAAAATTATATTTACAAACTGTGTAGTGAGGCTGCGCGCCTATTTCTGTTGAGCCGTCCCTGACTTTCCGAGTGGATTGTGGGATATGTTTTAAGTCTTAATCCTAAATCATAAGCGTAGCTTTAGGTCAACGCTGATTTTTGACTAGCCAACAATTTTCAATGTTTACAATAATAATTATGCGATAAAAAACCCAAAATATTCAAAATATGTATTCATGTTGTTGACATCTTTTCACCGTTTTGCTAAAATTGCACAACACTTCGTAGAAGAGAACTATTTCCTGTGCGTCATATTTGATTCTCACACAATTCACGTACAATGTCAGTACATGTTCAAAAGGATCATGCTCGCAACTAGTGAAAATGGACATGGTCTTTGCAGAAAGCCAGTAGAAATACACTTAAATTAACGTAAATTAATTTCTGAGCAGTATTGAGCCGGTGGAAATGGTGTAATTTAGCAAGATGCCACAGTGCACCCTTTCACACACAATACTCTTTTCAGTCTTGGTGCTAATCTATTAATCGTCGAGTGGCAACATTTCAAATTTGCTTTTTGCGCACTTTGTAAATTGTTGCAATCAGTACCTGAGCCGGACAGCAGGAAATAGTAGCACGCCACCACGTGACCTTCTATTAAGATGGCTTTGCGCGGCTCGAAGCTACAACGAATCAAAGGTATGCACATACGTAAGGAACAAGAACATTAAACGAGCAGTGGTCGGGGACGTCAGTAGAACACAACGTCGATCCGGTGTAATTATCAAAGATCAAATATGGCTGACGGACTTGGTAAACGAACAGTATAGATTTAGCAAGAATCACCAAGATTGTCTTCCAAAGCAACAAGCGCCTGATGGCAAATGAACAAGGAAGAGGACAAGGAAGTGGACAAGGAAGCCATTGTCTTATGGTGTGTCCAACAATGTTTAGCCCAAGCATGCCTTCAGTAGATAATTTGTCCCATTCACTTATTGTCCTCGGTGTGCGAGTGTACGATACAGAAAGTTACTTTTTGTTGCCCATTGATGACGGTGTGTCAGGGGATTGAGTCGTGATGAAAACAATGTTTTGTCAGCTGCTCTTCCATAGTGTGCATGTGGTACTGCAGGCACCATAGGCGTCGTAGACCTACCGGCCAGCCCTTCTTGCTGCCCGCATCCAACCCCTGTTAGGCAGACGATCGTGTCAGGACCGCTATTTTCCAGGGAGTCTTTTTTGAGGGGGTATGTTCAATGGGTACTGGTGTTGTCGGTATATAGGACGGAGCTACGTACGATGCCTAATGGCCCCTAGCGCTTAGCAAAACCACGCAGCTATGACTTCTAGAAGCAAACATAAACATTGAACTAAAATAGGTATTGTACTTTATCTTAGAGGAAACGTGTGCGTATGGAGAACATTTGCGTAAGGTGAATATATAATGTAAGTTTTGCTATGCGCGTTGATGTGCTCATTGGAGTAGCACAGCTCTTTGAATGCATCCGCCATTACTTCGATGACGGTCGTAAGTCGGTAACACGCTTGTTCAAGTGACATGTGGCGCTCATGAACTCCTTGATTATGGCGGGATCACTGGATCCTTGTCTTTCCTCAACAACACTTCTAACCACCATCGCCTCGGCGTGGAAGATGCCCCAGTCAGTATCTGGGTCGAGGTTTCGTAGAGTCCTATCTTCGTGACCCATGAAGAGAACAGACTCGATGTGTCTCGCCATGGATAAGTCCTCGATGTCGTAGTTCTTGTCGATGCCGGAAACCACTTGTTTAAGCAGCGCCTTGCGGACGCGGGCAACGTTCTGCACATTACTTTTAAGATCTGTACAATTACCTATCAAGCCCTTTCAACCAAACAACCTGCATATTTACATTCAATGCTCACTCCAGCAAGACAGCCGAGACAGCTTCGGTTCTGGTTTACTTTCTGTTCCCAGAGTTAAGACAAACGCTGGAACTCGAGCTTTCTCGGTTGCCGCACCAACTCTGTGGAATTCACTCACCGACAGCGTAAAATCAGCAAGAAATATAGCTTCATTTCGCCGAAATCTGAAAAACCTATCTTTTCAAAATTGCCTTTTCAAAATTGCCTACTTAGCTTCTTGGCACCTCCATCCATCGGTTGACGACTTTTTGCATTGTACTGTACATGGTCACGAGAATGCCTAATCCTTTGGTTTTGTTGTTCCACTGAGCTCGGATTTTCCGAGGATAGTGACGCCAAAGAAGTCATTTTATTATTATTATTATTATTATTATTACTATTATTATTACATGAGGCATGGTCGGTCCCACGGAGCGGAATGTGTTGGCGCAAACATAAAGTATGGACATGGATCGCCCGGCGACACGGTTGGCCTCGGGCACAGCCGCATTACCCAACACAGACGAAAACGGGCCTCGGGCACAGCCGTATTACCCAACACAGACGAAAACGGGCCTCGGGCACAGCCGCATTACCCAACACAGACGAAAACGGGCCTCGGGCACAGCCACATTACTTTACACAGAAGAAAACGGGCCTCGGGCACAGCCGCATTACTTTACACAGAAGAAAACGGGCCTCGGGTACAGCCGCATTACTTTACACAGAAGAAAACGTTCGTCAGTTCGTCAAAATCTAGCCACCTACAGTACACATTTCCTGACGTTGTTCGGAGGTTCTTTCCCTTTCTCATCGGACTGAAAGGCATCGTCGAGTCCGTCTTTCCCTTTCTCCTCGGACTGAAAGGCATCGTCGAGTCCGTCTTTCCCTTTCTCCTCGAACTGAAAGGCATCGTCGAGTCCGTCTTTCCCTTTCTCCTCGGACTGAAAGGCATCGTCGAGTTCGTCTTTCCCTTTCTCCTCGGACTGAAAGGCATCGTCGAGTCCGTCTTTCCCTTTCTCCTCGGACTGAATGGCATCGTCGAGTTCGTCTTTCCCTTTCTCCTCGGACTGAAAGGCATCGTCGAGTCCGTCTTTCCCTTTCTCCTCGGACTGAAAGGCATCGTCGAGTCCGTCTTTCCCTTTCTCCTCGGACTGAAAGGCATCGTCGAGTTCGGCCACTGTGGAGGACACATATTCACTTGTCTGCTCATCATCGCTTCCCATGTCGGCGCCGTTGTTATTCTTGGGCCAGGAGTTCTCCTCGAGGTTTCTGTCAGCAGGGTACGAACTCAGCTTCTTGCCAAGAGACGCCATCATCACGATTCTCTCTCTGATGTGCTTCATCGCGTCCCTGGGCTTCTGGTTAATCTTCTGACCTTGGGGGGGGGGCGTTGCTGCTCGAGGATTACATTTGTGTGTGGTAGAAATGCAGAATAGAATACGCTACTAAAACGTTTAGTAGGTACAGCGACCGCAACGTAAATGTAAGGAAAGCTGATTATGAATGGTTTTGTGAATGCTCACGTCCCGTCATTAGCGCCAACTGGAGGACTTTATGCGTAATTCTAAAAGGCGTGGTAGGAGTGAGTTTTAAAGAAATTATTTTGCCAAGTTAAGTTTACATTTTGCGAACGGTTACGCAATCTCTATTTGATGATGGTCACACGATGGCTGCAATCGACGAGTAGACGGCCTCCAGTCTCGATCGTGGGCCCTGACCTGCGGCCGGATGCCGAGCTGCATGCCGGGTAGAGGCCGGTTAGCTGAATAGGCGCCAGGCATAAATATTGAGCCCGGGTCGATACGACGCCTATGGTAAGTATCATCGTAAACTGATATACAATGCTTGCGTGGACGGTTACTGTGATTGTAAACACTTAGCAAGAGCGCGCAACGACAAAGCCACTAGTAGACCTTAATACGCTGTTTCACCTTGCCTCCTTGACTGATGAAGGCTACTTTGTGATATAGGCTCCGGTTACGATAAAATCTTCACATTAAACAAACTGCTTGTTTAAGCAAACATGCGGTGAACGACCCGTGGCCGTACTACGTAAGCATAACAATAATGTTGGTGTTAGGAACAGCAAACCATTTAGGGCATACAAACTGCGGACGTTGCCCGCTCAACGTTAATTTGCCCACTCAACCCTTTGTCCCCGCCGTTGCCTCGGAATGTCCCCAGTTACCGTCTAACGACCGATTCTCAGGTTATCGTGTCTGTTTTGCACCAGTTAACAATGACAATGAATCGAAATAATTGGAAATCGCCCTGAACGCAAGTCACGTATTAGAAATGTTACACAGTTGTACAATCATGTGGCCGACGTGGGTTGCATGAGCCATACACTGGAGCGTACACAACGTAGTATTTCCTTTATTTTAAATAATTTTAAATTGCATTTATATTTTGCCATTCAATGGGTTGTACTACTACAGTAGTTTACTAATAGGCGGTGGCAAACTGCTCTGTTTTGTCACAACCTGACTGATATACATTTGTCACTATACATTATATTCGGCCCTGTGCACTCAAGTATGCCTCAGTAGAATAGCTGCACTTAAGGCATGCTTGTACACGTAAGTATGCCTCGGTAGAATAGATGCACTTGAGGCATGCTTGTACACTTAATATGCCTCAGTAGAATAGCTGGCACATTTTCTTCATCATCTTTATGTACCGTATTAAACTACATATAACCATGATAACCACAGTAGCCCTAATACTGATAGTAGCAATGATTGTAATAATAGTAATACTAGTAATAACAGTAATAACAGCAATATTAGTAATAACACTAATAACAGTAATATTAGTAATAACAGTAAAATTAGTAATAACAGTAATACTAGTAATAATAGCAATGGTAGTAATAATAATAGTAGTAGTAATAATAGCAGTAATAGTAATAATAGCAGTAGTAGTAATAATAGTAGTAATAGTAATAATAGCAGTAGTAGTAATAATAGCAGTAGTAGTAATAATAGCAGTAGTAGTAATAATAGTAGTAGTAGTAATAATAGCAGTAATAGTAATAATAGCAGTAGTAGTAATAATAGTAGTAATAGTAATAATAGTAGTAATAGTAATAATAGCAGTAATAGTAATAATAGCAGTAGTAGTAATAATAGTAGTAATAGTAATAATAGCAGTAGTAGTAATAATAGCAGTAGTAGTAATAATAGCAGTAGTAGTAATAATAGTAGTAATAGTAATAATAGCAGTAATAGTAATAATAGCAGTAGTAGTAATAATAGTAGTAATAGTAATAATAGTAGTAATAGTAATAATAGCAGTAATAGTAATAATAGTAGTAGTAGTAATAATGCCGTTGTGTATTGAATACAACACTTACCATTCGTACCGGGCTCGTTGTGACATGAGGGTCTGGGTATCGAGCGGGTAGGCGGAGAAGGCCGGGTTGTGGGCGAGGGACAGTTGCACCTGTGGGAGAGACGACAGTGGCGTCACCGCTAAACACTCGAACTCCATTAACGGCACAAGGTCTGGTTGATTTTATTGTAGAAAGCATGTTGAATAGTATAAACTATATCTATTCCAACGCAGTGACTGCCCAACTGTGTCTTAATGAACCACATATTTGACCGTGATCTGTCTTCTGTTACCCGATAATCTCCTATTCTCACGTTGATAGACCTGTTTACGAGTACCCATAATGCAATATAAAGTTGCGTTGCACGTTCAATACTTGCGCAGTCTGAGCTACCAAGTTGTGTTGAAAAATATATGTGAGATCACGGGGGGATCACGGGCGGATCACGGGCGGATCCAAACACTGAACAACAGAACAAGGGTGTCAAGTTTCCAAATAGGACACCAGGTGGCAGCCTTTCTAGTCATTCACATTTCTACCGGGGACAGCGTTTCATACACTGGAAAAGATTTTTTAAATAACAAATATTTAATTGTGTAGCGGTTTTAACGTAACACGCAATATGTAATACGCATCAGTCTTCTGGGAACGCAAAATAATTGCACACAAAAATTATTTGAAGACTTCAAAAGAACGCAGCAAGTTTTATTGAAAGCAACTATGAAAGCAAACTCGGAACTGTAATTAATCTCATGGAAGAATTCAACAGCCTATCACATAGGACGGACGCTGAAGATGTCTTTTTTTGTAAAATTTCGAAACTAAAAATTACATGGTTACGTCTATATTTTGTCCCACCACGCAAACATCTGACTTGAATGCTCAGAAGTAGCAGACGTTCAGTACGCTCAAACTGTGCTACTTATAGTAGGCCTATGTACCCTTTAGGCTTTTGTTAGCTCAACATGAATGTCAGCGGCCGGCCCATTGCCAGCTTGACGACCAGTACACCAACGAGGCGCCAGACCGACGCCCGTAACACTCGCTAAACATACGCACAATTATCATGACCACTCTGACAATGAGACACGGAGAAGTCACGCGACATGGAGAAGTCACGCGGGCTGTCTGTCGATAATTATAAGTGAATCCGTAAGTCACCGACGATGATAAAAATAACTTATATACAATCATATGGTTATACATACAGTCACTCGTCACTAATTACCAATGTATGTGAGTGATATCCTGCACTGCCAATTACTTGAAAGGATCGACATACTCGTGCAATAGAAATCGTACATATTTTTATGAATAAATGTTATAACAATTAATACAACAACAACAAAAAATGGACATATCGAGCAAGAGACGAAGCAAGCGACGAAGCCAAAGTCTAATCAACGGCGAAGTTGGGGAAAAGGACAAGTGAGGACGAAGGCGAACAGCGGGGATCGACAAAGTGAGACAGTGGACAACCGAAGGCCTGCATGTTGCACGGGAGACAGCGAGGACGAAGGCGAACAGCGGGGATCGACAAAGTGAGACAGTGGACAATTAGGGCCTGCATGTTGCACGGGAGACAGCGAGGACGAAGGCGAACAGCGGGGATCGACAAAGTGAGACAGTGGACAACCGGGGCCTGCATGTTGCACGGGAGACAGTGAGGACGAAGGCGAACAGCGGGGATCGACAAAGTGAGACAGTGGACAACCGAAGGCCTGCATGTTGCACGGGAGACAGCGAGGACGAAGGCGAACAGCGGGGATCGACAAAGTGAGACAGTGGACAACCGGGGCCTGCATGTTGCACAGGAGACAGCGAGGACGAAGGCGAACAGCGGGGATCGACAAAGTGAGACAGTGGACAACCGAAGGCCTGCATGTTGCACGGGAGACAGCGAGGACGAAGGCGAACAGCGTGGATCGACAAAGTGAGACAGTGGACAACCGGAGGCCTGCATGTTGCACGGGAGACAGCGAGGACGAAGGCGAACAGCGGGGATCAACAAAGTGAGACAGTGGACAACCGAAGGCCTGCATGTTGCACGGGAGACAGCGAGGACGAAGGCAAACAGCGGGGATCGACAAAGTGAGACAGTGGACAACCGGGGCCTGCATGTTGCACAGGAGACAGTGAGGACGAAGGCGAACAGCGGGGATCGACAAAGTGAGACAGTGGACAACTGAAGGCCTGCATGTTGCACGGGAGACAGCGAGGACGAAGGCGAACAGCAGGGATCGACAAAGTGAGACAGTGGACAACCGAAGGCCTGTATGTTGCACGGGAGACAGCGAGGACGAAGGCGAACAGCGGGGATCGACAAAGTGAGACAGTGGATAACTGGGGCCTGCATGTTGCACGGGAGACAGCGAGGACGAAGGCGAACAGCGGGGATCGACAAAGTGAGACAGTGGACAACCGAAGGCCTGCATGTTGCACAGGAGACAGCGAGGACGAAGGCGAACAGCGGGGATCGACAAAGTGAGACAGTGGACAACCGGGGCCTGCATGTTGCACGGGAGACAGCGAGGACGAAGGCGAACAGCGGGGATCGACAAAAATGAGACAGTGGACAACCGGAGGCCTGCATGTTGCACGGGAGACAGCGAGGACGAAGGCGAACAGCGAGGATCGACAAAATGAGACAGTGGACAACCGGAGGCCTGCATGTTGCACGGGAGACAGCGAGGACGAGGCGAACAGCGGGATCGACAAAGTGAGACAGTGGACAACCGGGGCTTGCATGTTGCACGGGAGACAGCGAGGACGAAGGCGAACAGCGGGGATCGACAAAGCGAGACAGTGGACAACCGGGCCTGCATGTTGCACGGGAGACAGCGAGGACGAAGGCGAACAGCGGGGATCGACAAAGTGAGACAGTGGACAACCGAAGGCCTGCATGTTGCACGGGAGACAGCGAGGACGAAGGCGAACAGCGGGGATCAACAAAGTGAGACAGTGGACAACCGAGGCCTGCATGTTGCACGGAAGACAGCGAGGACGCAGGCGAACAGCGGGGATTGACAAAGTGAGACAGTGGACAACCGAAGGCCTGCATGTTGCACGGGAGACAGCGAGGACGAAGGCGAACAGCGGGGATCGACAAAGTGAGACAGTGGACAACCGAAGGCCTGCATGTTGCACGGGAGACAGCGAGGACGAAGGCGAACAGCGGGGATCGACAAAGTGAGACAGTGGACAACCGAAGGCCTGCATGTTGCACGGGAGACAGCGAGGACGAAGGCGAACAGCGGGGATCGACAAAGTGAGACAGTGGACAACCGAAGGCCTGCATGTTGCACGGGAGACAGCGAGGACGAAGGCGAACAGCGGGGATCGACAAAGTGAGACAGTGGACAACCGGCGCCTGCATGTTGCACAGGAGACAGTGAGGACGAAGGCGAACAGCGGGGATCGACAAAGTGAGACAGTGGCAACTGAAGGCCTGCATGTTGCACGGGAAACAGCGAGGACGAAGGCAAACAGCGGGGATCGACAAAGTGAGACAGTGGACAACCGAAGGCCTGCATGTTGCACGGGAGACAGCGGGACGGGCGAACAGCGGGATCGACAAAGTGAGACAGTGGACAACCGGGGCCTGCATGTTGCACGGGAGACAGCGAGGACGAAGGCGAACAGCGGGGATCGACAAAGTGAGACAGTGGACAACCGGGGCCTGCATGTTGCACGGAGACAGCGAGGACGAAGGCGAACAGCGGGGATCGACAAAGTGAGACAGTGGACAACCGGGGCCTGCATGTTGCACGGGAGACAGCGAGGACGAAGGCGAACAGCGGGGATCGACAAAGTGAGACAGTGGACAACCGGGGCCTGCATGTTGCACGGGAGACAGCGAGGACGAAGGCGAACAGCGGGGATCGACAAAGTGAGACAGTGGACAACCGGGGCCTGCATGTTGCACGGGAGACAGCGAGGACGGAGGCGAACAGCGGGGATCGACAAAGCGAGACAGTGGACAACTGGGGCCTGCATGTTGCACGGGAGACAGCGAGGACGAAGGCGAACAGCGGGGATCAACAAAGTGAGACAGTGGACAACCGACAACCGGGGCCTGCATGTTGCACGGGAGACAGTGAGGACGAAGGCGAACAGCGGGGATTGACAAAGTGAGACAGTGGACAACCGAAGGCCTGCATGTTGCACGGGAGACAGCGAGGACGAAGGCGAACAGCGGGGATCGACAAAGTGAGACAGTGGACAACCGAAGGCCTGCATGTTGCACGGGAGACAGCGAGGACGAAGGCAAACAGCGGGGATCGACAAAGTGAGACAGTGGACAACCGGGGCCTGCATGTTGCACGGGAGACAGCGAGGACGAAGGCGAACAGCGGGGATCGACAAAGTGAGACAGTGGACAACCGGAGGCCTGCATGTTGCACGGGAGACAGCGAGGACGACGGCGAACAGCGGGGATCGACAAAGTGAGACAGTGGACAACCGGAGGCCTGCATGTTGCACGGGAGACAGCGAGGACGAAGGCGAACAGCGGGGATCGACAAAGTGAGACAATGGACAGCCGGAGGCCTGCATGTTGCACGGGAGACAGCGAGGACGAAGGCGAACAGCGGGGATCGACAAAGTGAGACAGTGGACAACCGAAGGCCTGCATGTTGCACGGGAGACTGCGAGGACGAAGGCGAACAGCGGGGATCGACAAAGTGAGACAGTGGACAACCGGAGGCCTGCATGTTGCACGGGAGACAGCGAGGACGGAGATTTCGGGCAACGACCTATGCGCATTTGTATTTCATTTCGTGGTTGTATGTGTTTGATGCGTTACGACATCACAAACCACCAAACATGACATGTTAGCATTTGAGGAATTGTTACCACATTCAAAGTCGGTCAACAGATAGCTGGGCGGCAGTTGCACGTCCGCAGTTCAACTACGCACGTATGTTTCTTTGTAAGTGCATTAATTATAGATGAACACTATATGGAGGGGTCCATTCTGAGGAAAACATACACCCACTCCTTCCGTGAACCTCCCGTCCTCGGCTTGTGAAAGACGTGATTGTTGTGTATCTTAATTAACTAAATGGCTATAAAAACGATCCCACATAAATATCTTCGGCTACGCCTATGTTGTTCTTACAATTGTTCTTATTTGTCATAGGGGTCCATATTCCACGGGGTTCACACACCGGCGACAACAACGACAAATGCAAAATAACAACATTTGCGACGAATCAACAATGACGCATAGGTGTCAACATCTGTTCATGGATAAACGGGAAAGTACTCGCAAAAATCGAGAAACACCCTCCTCCTCTCACCTTTCGTCGTCTTTATCGTTGATTTGCCGTTTTTAGCGTGTCGTTTTACGGTTCGCCATTTTGATGCGCCGTTCTCGTTCGCAGTGAACTCACGCGCGAGAAAATCTTAAATCACTACAGACCGAAGGAGTAAAACGTGACAAGAATAGCACCGCGTGCAACAAATAGATCGATTTTACCGCGAATATTATTTGTTTTTTGAAAATAACAAAACCGGATCGTTTCGTCCAAAAAGCCGAAAGCCGGACCAGAAGAAAAACGGAATTTCTGGCCAGTAAAAGCATTATTGTTAACACCTATGATGGCGACAACAGTGGCTCGTGCGGCCACAATGTTAACATTGTTAACACCTATGATGGCGACAACAGTGGCTCGTGCGACCACAATGTTAACATTGTTAACACCTATGATGGCGACAACAGTGGCTCGTGCGACCACGATGTTAACATTGTTAACACCTATGATGGCGACAACAGTGGCTCGTGCGACCACGATGTTAACATTGTTAATACCTATGATGGCGACAACAGTGGCTCGTGCGACCACGATGTTAACATTGTTAACACCTATGATGGCGACAACAGTGGCTCGTGCGACCACAATGTTAACATTGTTAACACCTATGATGGCGACAACAGTGGCTCGTGCGGCCACAATGTTAACATTGTTAACACCTATGATGGCGACAACAGTGGCTCGTGCGACCACGATGTTAACATTGTTAACACCTATGATGGCGACAACAGTGGCTCGTGCGACCACGATGTTGACATTGTTAACACCTATGATGGCGACAACAGTGGCTCGTGTGGCCACGATGTTAACATTGTTAACACCTATGATGGCGACAACAGTGGCTCGTGCGACCACGATGTTAACATTGTTAACAAATATGATGGCGACAACAGTGGCTCGTGCGACCACGATGTCATAGGGTTCAGTGTTTAAACTAGGGCGGCGAAGAAGAAAGAAACAATGTCGCTGCCACTCACGTATCTGATTTCCTCCGGGATGCGTTCCGTCGGAGGCTTCAATAGGATCCGTATAGTGTCACATAATACGCCCGTCTGTAAATCAAGTACAATTGAACATTCAGTATTGTTACTTAACAACGAATCGTGCCACGCAAAATTGACCACAACGCTTGTGAACACTAAATATTGGATTGAGACAATATCCCGTCTTCCAGGTTCGTTCAGATCCGGTTGAACATGGTATAGTTCACCTTCAAAAATGAAAATGTATTGGTCTGTCATTAATGGCAGTAAAGCCTCTCTATGGTCGATCTTTAATGGCCGTAAAGCCTCTCTATAGTCGGTCTTTAATGGCCGTAAAGCCTCTCTATGGTCGGTTTTTAATGGTCGTAAAGCCTCTATATGGTCGGTCTTTAATGGCTGTAAAGCCTCTATATGGTCGGTCTTTAATGGCTGTAAAGCTTCTCTATGGTCGGTCTTTAATGGCCTTAAAGACGTCTTTATTGTGTTGTAGAACTAGCATATTTTCATTGATCGCCAAATCGTATAAGAGGAGAAATATCACGATAGTAACATGTTTAGTATGGATATTTTGTTTTTAATCAACCGGGATGTTATTAAGACAATAAATCCAGTGTTGCAATGTCCCGTTAGATAGTCAGTTTGCTGATGCAGATCATTGAACATACCATTTAAACGCCTGAATTTAGAAATTCCAACATATGGCTGCGATTGGCGTCACATTCAGTTAACGAGGAACAAAACACGCCCAGTAAGACCGTGCAGTCACAAGTATTAGTCGTCAGCGTGTGCGAACGCGAAGTGGAATGTCTGAGAGTGGCTGCTTCCTTCCAAAGTTATATTACCAGCTGTTCGTATTAAGACTCCATCCTCAATTTATTTAGCCTATCGCAAATCTGGTTCCTTGATGTCCAAATATGTATCGTGTGAATAGTTTAAGCAACATCAGCAGTCGATTTAATATAACAAAATTGCGTATTTTTGTTCAAATCATCGAAAGAATTGACTTTAGTTATTAGATCTGATAAGGCTCAAAATAGTCGATATCCAAAATGGTGAACACGCTACGGGTCAGTGGCGACCATGGGCGTGACTTCAATCCACTCATCGATCACATGGTAAACACGTTACGGGTCAGTGGCGACCATGGGCGTGACTTCCATCCACTCCCCGATCACATGGTGAACACGTTACGGGTCAGTGGCGACCATGGGCGTGACTTCCATCTACTCCCCGATCACATGGTGAACACGTTACGGGTCAGTGGCGACCATGGGCGTGACTTCCATCTTCTCCCCGACATATGGTGAACACGTTACGGGTCAGTGGCGACCATGGGCGTGACTTCCATCTTCTCCCCGATCACATGGTGAACACGCTACGGGTCAGTGGCGACCATGGGCGTGACTTCCATCCACTCCCCGGTCCAATGGTGAACACGTTACGGGTCAGTGGCGACCATGGGCGTGACTTCCATCCACTCCCCGATCACATGGTGAACACATTACGGGTCAGTGGCGACCATGGGCGTGACTTCCATCTACTCCCCGATCACATGGTGAACACGTTACGGGTCAGTGGCGACCATGGGCGTGACTTCCATCTTCTCCCCGACATATGGTGAACACGTTACGGGTCAGTGGCGACCATGGGCGTGACTTCCATCCACTCCCCGATCCAATGGTGAACACGTTACGGGTCAGTGGCGACCATGGGCGGGACTTCCATCCACTCCCCGATCACATGGTGAACACATTACGGGTCAGTGGCGACCATGGGCGTGACTTCCATCCACTCCCCGATCACATGGTGAACACGTTACGGGTCAGTGGCGACCATGGGCGTGACTTCCGTCCTCTCCCCGATCACATGGTGAACACGTTACGGGTCAGTGGCGACCATGGGCGTGACTTCCATCTTCTCCCCGATCACATGGCACAGTTACACAATTCGTGAGTTTTCAGCGTTTCCATTTTCATTTCAATTAATGTTTGACGAAACATTAAGTCATTTAATAGGTTAATTTGATGATTTCACACAAAAAAACTACATGCAAAAGTTGCATAAACGAGCTGGTAGTGGATACTAGAGAGGTTTAATTTTTCGCAAAATGAATTAAATGAGACTAAAAAATCAAATTGAGGAGGGACCTTTAAGACAATTTATTGTATATTAATATGTTATTGGCAACAAAGGAAGCGATCCCTGCTTTAGGCGTACTATATATTACTAACTAGCCGAGTAGCCCGTCGTTGCAAGGCAGAAAAGACAGCCACCGCAAGACTCCTTGCACTACCCAGCCAGGTTGTGGTAGGGCAGTGACAATGGCACCTGTAGTCACAACTGCCGGTTTCACGAAGCGGTCGCACCGCATGAATGAACTTGTGTGGACGATCGACGTAGATCATGTAACTCATGGAACAATTGTAGAAAACCTGCGTAGCGTTGAGAACAATAGTACGTAATTACGAGCTACTGTTGTTCTGAATTACGTAATCTACGTCAAACGTCCACATAGGTTCCTTCGTCCTTCGTAATATCCCCACCCCCCGGGAAATTGTTTATTTTTTATGTGCGAACCACCCATATGGGTTCAAAGCACTCCTGTAAGATTCCAGCCCCATACATGCGAAACTGACGGATGTGTGACGGAACATACATACATTACATACATACATTACATACATGCATGCATGCATGCATGTATGCATGCATACATACATACATACATACATACAGACAGACATACAGACAGACAGACAGACAGACAGACAGACAGACAGACAGACATACATACATACATACATACATACATACATACATACATACAGACAGACATACAGACAGACAGACAGACATACATACATACATACATACATACATACATACATACATACATACATACATACATACATACATACATACAGACAGACAGACAGACCGACAGACAGACACAAAGTACGTTATAGTATAGACATGTCCCGTTCAACGATGGGCAGACCACTTGAATTGCCAACGGCTGAGTGAAATACGACTAGCCGATGTCTGCTCGTTTGTTTGCCTGTCAACTCCCTCGATATCATGACGAGTCGGCTGTGCTTGTCACAACAATTGCTCAGTCTGTGACAATGGTCGTCAATCAATCTTACATAAAACGGCTATACATCTAAATGAACAGCTGCTCTTTGAGCGACTGACAGGGACTATTAATCATGGTTGTGATAAACACGATAATACGTCGTGGTTCGTTAATCGCTCTAATTACATGATTATGCCGAGAAGCTCCCACGGTCAACGTGTGTCTGCCCACGAACATAGGCGTGTCGGGGAATGTAATTAATACAACCCCTTAGTCTAGGGGTTCCCAAACCTCCCTTAGTCTAGGGATTCCCAAACTTCCCTTTGCCAAAAAATATTTAGAAATCTATAAACATTCTACTGCATTTTATTGAATTATGTTGACTTCTGTACTAATCTACATAATTCTACAGAGTATTAGAATTTTATATGGACAACTACAGAATAATACAGATTATATTGAAGTAGTATATGTCTACTTCAATTTTCTGTAGTTTTTTTTTATAGAATTCTACAGAATTCTACAGAGCATAGCAGAGTTTAAAAACCAATATAAACAACAAATTATATAGCTCTGTCCGCAAAAATCATATTGAATACTGTATAAAAAATCCTACAGAATATTCTATAAAAATTCTATAGATTTATTTGCTAAGGGCTTCTTAGCTCTAAGCCCCTCAACTGTCCGCGTTCTGGCTGAAGCGTCCAGCTTTGTGTTGCGCGGGTAATGTGTTATTCTAAAACAAAGTTACACTTTGTGTTGCGCGGGTAATGGGTTATTCTAAAAGAAAGTTACACTTTGTGTTGCGCGGGTAATGCGTTATTCTAAAATAAAGTTAAACTTTGTGTTGCGCGGGTAATGTGTTATTCTAAAATAAAGTTACACTTTGTGTTGCGCGGGTAATGTGTTATTCTAAAATAAAGTTACACTTTGTGTTTCCCGGGTAATGTGTTATTCTAAAATAAAATTACACTTTGTGTTGCGCTGGTAATGTGTTATTCTAAAATAAAGTTACACTTTGTGTTGCGTGTGTAATATGTTATTGTAAAATAAAGTTACACTTTGTGTTGCGTGGGTAATGTGCTATTCTAAAATAAAGTTACACTTTCGCCGAGGACCAACTAGAACTACGTAGCGGCCCTGTGGGCTTCTTGCCCCATTTGGGGAACAGCTGCGGCATAACTAAGAGCGATACTCGACGATGTATGGTCTTCATAATCGTTGGACTACCGATAATTACTTCTTTGTCTGCTTGCCATGTGGAATTTTTGTTTTGGGTAGAGATATTATTCACTGTTGGTGTCGCGTTTCACTGACAACGCAGCAGACATATTACCGTCGTCAGAATATCTTAGTGAACAGACATACACTCGGTGCGCAGCGAACGTCCTCGAATGTAGCTTTGTATTGATATACCTTTATATTCCGCCTCAAGTGTCGTTAAATTGGAAGTCCTTTGAAGAGTGACGAATGCTCGACAGGATCCTATGTATAGCACAGGCCAATATCTTCGGTGGCGCTGTAAGCGACGTAGCACAACTTTCCGTTGATATTCAAAACCCGAGCAACGGGTCTTGTTACTCAGCTCGACCGTCTCGACATGAGGCATTGTAGCTTTACCTCGCTTACAATCATTAAACGGAAGCCACGGAGGTCTTGAAACCACATGACCGGTTTTTAGGCAAGACATGCCAATGGCGTGGTTACTGCATACCCCACCGTGATAGAAGTTGCAGTTAGATGACATCCCAGTTTATAATTTCAAGGATTTGCCATTAGCTGTGTCTTAGCTGTTATCCGAGTGACGTGATTGGTGGCAATGTATTTTAATTCATAGCATTAATCCCCCAACATCTTCAATGGCTGATGTCGTCGAAGAGCCAAATGGTACATACTACGGCGTATTTTTTAAAATACATTTTGCTTAAATATTTAACAAGATTTAACAAGATTTGCCATCCAAGCCAAAGGCCCAGATGGCAAGTGGACAAGGAAGCCATTGGCTTATCGAGAGTCCAACAATGTTCATTTACTTATAACCCGCCCTCCTGAGACATGTGTCAACCTTGTTTTAAAACATATTCACGCTGCTAGCAGTTACACAATCTGTAGATAATTTGTTCTATTCATTTATTGTCCTCTGTGAGAATGAGTGCTTCCTGATGTCCAATCTACATTGATCCTTTACTAATTTTACCTCATGTCTTCTAATTCTGCTATCCTTCTTGAGTGAGAAAAACATATTTCTATCAATATTTTCATACCCATTCAATATCTTAAAAACTTCAATCTGATCTCCTCTTAACCTCCTTGTCTCTAGAGTTGTTAAACCATATTCTTTCAGGCATTCTTCATAACTAAGGACTCTAAGTTCTTGAATCATTTTAGTTGCTCTCCTTTGTATGCGTTTAAGCGTATCTATATCCTTCTTACGATATGGTCTCCATGCTTGTATACAGTATTCTAAATGAGGTCTAACTATTGCTTTATAAAGAGGTATAATTAACTTTTTTCCCTTGTATGTTATGTTTCTTCTAATCAATCCAAGAATTTGATTACCCTTTGAAGCTGCAATACCACACTGCTCTGAAACTTTCATATCAGCGCTTATTGTAACTCCTAAGTCCTTTTCTTTTACAGTAGTACCCAGAACAGTATCTCCCATTTTATAGTTTACATTCAAGTTCCCATGTCCTGTATGTAGGCATTTACATTTCCCAAAATTGAACAGCATCTGCCATTTCTCAGACCATTTCACTATTCTGTCTAGATCGTTTTGTAAATGTTGTTTATCACCATCAGTATTAACCTTTCTAAACAGTTTTGTGTCAGCCGCAAATTTCAGTACATCAGATACTGTCGTCCAAGTCATTGATATAAATTAAGAATAATATAGGTCCTAATAGGTACCCTACTCAAAACCGATTTCCAATTAGAAACTTCTCCATCTACTACAACTCGTTGTCTTCTGTCAGTCAGCCATTGTTCTATCCAGTCAGTTATGCTATCCCCGATACCATGGGCTTTTAATTTAAGTAGTAATCTTTGATGTGGCACTTTGTCAAAAGCTTTCTGAAAATCTAAGTAGATAATATCTACTGGCGATCCCACGTCTATCCACTGAGTGATTTCTTCCAAAAAACATAACATATTTGTTAAGCATGACCTCGCTTTAAGGAATCCATGTTGAGATGAATTTAATAATTTATGCTTAACGAGGAAGTCCACCATATGGTCTTTAATTAACCTTTCTAATAATTTACAAATCACTGACGTTAAACTCACTGGTCTGTAATTCTCTGACTTATTTCTCGAACCCTTTTTAAATAATGGTATGATGTTAGCTTCTTTCCATTCAAACGGAACAACTCCCTCTTTTAATGACAAGTTGAATACTCTTGCAAGTGGTATACTGATTTGTTCTACTGTTTCCATTAGTAATTTTGGAGGAAAATATATTTATCATTGTCATAGTCAGACCACGAGTGTAAACACTAAGCTTAATATAGGTATAACAGGCGTCCACGCATTTCTGCATGCTGTTGGCCATGCTCATAAGCTTTAGTTTTCTAGGCTCTGCATTGCCACTTACAGTTATAGCTTCGTACAATACGGGCAACTTTTGAATTGTATCTGACTTTGAGCCAGTCAATCTGTCAAGGAGTCAATCATTCCACCAGTCGATCGGTCGTTCTGTCGGTCGGTCGCAAGCATTCAGTTCAAATTCTTGCCCACAATAATTAGTTGTAATCACCTTTCTTTGGAAGAAACTTTTGTCAAACATCAGATCTCCTTGATCGTGGATTTCAAAGAGATTGACATTTCCACGCAGAAATCGGTCGACTCTGCAAGAAAACGTCAGAACACCACTGAGACAATTGAAACATCGGTTGTTGAATATTAGGTATAATTCAAACCGATATTAAATGCACAAAGTCTGATCGTTTTAGCATCAAATCAGGTAACTATATATATATATATATATATATATATATATATATATATATATATATATATTCTCACATCTTGACCATCCTAATGTGTTTTAATTAACCATACATGTTTTAATATAATTTGACCGTTATCTGTATCATTGGTGGACTAGCCACGGAAATAATAATAACATTATTTTCATATTGTTCTCTTTTAAAAAATCCAGTGATTAGTTATTGGATTAAAAATGTGCATGTACTTTTAACGTATGACACGTGTGAGCATTTCTATTTGTGCTTACACTTTTCTTATGCTGTATGCATAATATGGAGTTTTATCTGAAATAAACGTATATTATTATTATTATTGTTTTCGTTGTTATTGTCATAATTACTTTATTATTATTATTATTATTTTATTATTGTTATTATTATTATTATTTTATTATTGTTATTATTATTATTATCATTAATGTTAAATCTCCTCCGAGTTACGTCCAGTCGAAATTTTCGATTGTGTTTATTGCCCGTTGCTATGAGCGACATGATGACGTCATAAATACTGCTAGTTACGTCATAACAAGTGCAGTAGTGAAACGGGAGCGTTCACCGATTGAGCAACAGGTGTGTGCTTTAATATTACCATGTGAGTCGCCTCTAGTGGCCGGGTAAATCACTACTAGCAGAGGGTGGGCGTGTATACAGGTTGTGTGTTGCAAAGTTCAGCTTAGTTCTGAAACGTTGCATGATTAGCGATCAAAGGCTGAGGATTAATGCGATGACTGTTTCAGCAGTGACCATTTTCAAAGCCAATGCTCCCCACATATATTGCAAATAAGTTATCATTAGAAATTATGCCAGGTAAGGCACACTATTTCAGTATCACGACAGAACTGTTTCAACGATAATAATAGTGGTAAACTGGAAAGTGCGTAGGCCTATGATTAAATTAAAATGTATCGACGCGGCCAATAATGTAAACTATAGAATAGGAGATACTGTTCTGGGTACTACTGTAAAAGAAAAGGACTTAGGAGTTACAATAAGCGCTGATATGAAAGTTTCAGAGCAGTGTGGTATTGCAGCTTCAAAGGGTAATCAAATTCTTGGATTGATTAGAAGAAACATAACATACAAGGGAAAAAAGTTAATTATACCTCTTTATAAAGCAATAGTTAGACCTCATTTAGAATACTGTATACAAGCATGGAGACCATATCGTAAGAAGGATATAGATACGCTTGAACGCATACAAAGGAGAGCAACTAAAATGATTTCAGAACTTAGAGACCTTAGTTATGAAGAACGCCTGAAAGAATGTGGTTTAACAACTCTAGAGACAAGGAGGTTAAGAGGAGATCAGATTGAAGTTTTTAAGATATTGAATGGGTATGAAAATATTGATAGAAATATGTTTTTCTCACTCAAGAAGGATAGCAGAACTAGAGGACATGAGGTAAAATTAGTAAAGGATCAATGTAGATTGGACACCAGGAAGCACTCGTTCTCACAGAGGACAATAAATGAATGGAACAAATTGTCTACAGATTGTGTAACTGCTAGCAGCGTGAATATGTTTAAAAACAAGGTTGACACATATATCAGGAGGGCGGGTTATAAGTAGGTGAACATTGTTGGACTCTCGATAAGCCAATGGCTTCCTTGTCCACTTGCCATCTGGGCCTTTGGCTTGTATGGCAAATCTTGTTAAATCTTGTTAAATAGTAACATATATCCACCAGTGTATATAGCCAAGTTTGTACAGCTGAATGAACTAAGGCAACGTGGAGTGAACGAAATTACACAGGTTTCAAACCGACAGCAAGAACATTTGAACATACTGAATCATACCGAATTTGAGCAGAGTTCAAGGTTCACTGCGATTATAAAATATATATAAACAGTCTGTCAATTGCATATTTGAGCAATATTTCAAAAACTCTGACATTTGCAAATGACAACATTTGTTACGTTAGCTTCTTAGACAAATACAATTTCGAGTTCGACGGATTTGTATTATTAAAACCGAATAGTAACGCTACCAGGTACAACGTCCGTACAAAATACCGTAAACCGTACAACAAATAAACGGATTGGCGACGGGGGCATCAAAGACTGATTATAAAATGTACTCACTTGAGAGCGTGAGTTCGCCATAGGCGAAGTAGAACGACGACAAAACGTGCAAGACGACGAAACTTGGCTCTCAGCTGCGCCTGTTATAATAAAGTATAAGTCAACAACAACAAACAACAACTACCACTACGACAACAACAACAAAACAAAGGCCCATAGTAAGACGGCCAGTGCGAGGCTCCGATGTGCATTTGCTCTTCCCGCTGCACTGGGAGGGGGCAGTATTCCCGCTGCACTGGGAGGGGGCAGTGTTCCCGCTGCACTGGGAGGGGGTAGTGTTCCCGCTGCACTGGGAGGGGGTAGTGTTCTCGCTGCACTGGGAGGGGGCAGTGTTCTCGCTGCACTGGGAGGGGGCAGTGTTCCCGCTGCACTGGGAGGGGGTAGTGTTCTCGCTGCACTGGGAGGGGGCAGTGTTCCCGCTGCACTGGGAGGGGCAGTGTTCCCGCTGCACTGGGAGGGGGTAGTGTTCTCGCTGCACTGGGAGGGGGCAGTGTTCCCGCTGCACTGGGAGGGGGCAGTGTTCCCGCTGCACTGAGAGGGGGCAGTGTTCCCGCTGCACTGGGAGGGGGCAGTGTTCCCGCTGCACTGAGAGGGGGCAATGTTCCCGCTGCACTGGGAGGGGGCAGTGTTCCCGCTGCACTGGGAGGGGCAGTGTTTCCGCTGCACTAGGAGGAGGCAGTGTTCCCGCTGCACTGGGAGGGGGCAGTGTTCCCGCTGCACTGGGAGGGGGCAGTGTTCCCGCTGCACTAGGAGGGGGCAGTGTTCCCGCTGCACTAGGAGGGGGCAGTGTTCCCGCTGCACTGGGAGGGGGCAGTGTTCCCGCTGCACTGAGAGGGGGCAGTGTTCCCGCTGCACTGGGAGGGGGCAGTGTTCCCGCTGCACTAGGAGGGGGCAGTGTTCCCGCTGCACTGGGAGGAGGCAGTGTTCCCGCTGCACTGGGAGGGGGCAGTGTTCCCGCTGCACTGAGAGGGGGCAGTGTTCCCGCGACAAAGAAGTTATTATTGATCATCAGAATAATAACATAGCTCAATAAATGGCACTTACGTCTTTGGAGCGAAATGAACCAAGAATAACAATCTATTTTCATGGTTGGTAAACGACACGGCGTGTTCAAACTAAAGTGATTCGTTTTGCAGATATATACCACTGGCGTAATCTTTCCAATCCTATAGCGAACATGTTGATTGTCAATATTTATAATTGTTTGCACAGTGCACGTGTTTCACAACGTAGCACCATACACGTCCTTACATCTTGTTCATAACACACCACCTGGTAGTCGAAAGGTTCACCTGTCACACCTGCTACTGGCGCTCACCAACTGAATTTATTTCCCTTTGAATAAAATCACAAAATGTTAACTAACAACTGTTATCGAAATACTACATTATTTTGTTGCGGAACAAGGATGACCTGGCTAAGATGGCAGAATAATGACCTGGCTAAGATGGCAGAATAATGACCTGGCTAAGATGGCAGAATAATGACCTGGCTAAGATGGGAGGATAATGACCTGGCTAAGATGGCAGAATAATGACCTGGTTAAGATGGGAGGATAATGACCTGGCTAAGATGGGAGGATAATGACCTGGCTAAGATGGCAGAATAATGACCTGGCTAAGATGGGAGGATAATGACCTGGCTAAGATGGGAGGATAATGACCTGGTTAAGATGGGAGGATAATGACCTGGTTAAGATGGGAGGATAATGACCTGGCTAAGATGGGAGGATAATGACCGGGTTAAGATGGGAGGATAATGACCTGGCTAAGATGGGAGGACTGCGTAAAGAGGGATGTAAGAAAGGCTGAGGACAACAATTGGAAGGAGAAGGCTGCCGATAGGGAGAAGTGGAAAGGAGTAAAAGTCGGGACGGGGTGCAGCAGTGCACTAGGTAAAACCACCCTTGTATAAAGGGAGGAAGAAGAAAAGGAAGAAGACAACATCAACAATAACAAGAAAAAGAAGAAGAAGAACAACAACAACAACAACGACAACGACAAAAAAAGAACAACAGCAACAACAATAATAATAATAACAACAACAATATGAGCTGAAATCACTGTTCGAGCTCCTTACCTTTCGAGGCGTGACCACTTTTCTAGAACGGCCGGACCGCGGTATAGGGTGCGAGTGACTCAGCTGCCGTTGCACTGCTGGGCCGATGACACCTTCTGGTTTCTCTGGCATCCTCCGCAAGGACCGACTCGGCTCGGGTTGCAGCCGAGGGAATCTTCGCCTGTGGGGTAGGCCTACTTCTGTGGATTTGTCGGAGAGCTCCACCTGACCAAGAAGCGAGCCTACTCTTGGTCTTTGGTGAACCACATCCGTGTCGCTACGCTGCAGGGACGGGCGTTGGAAGTACTGCGTCGGTGCAGCGACTCGGAAGAGGGAATGTTCACGCGTGAATTGTCGTCGGGAACGCGGCTGCAACGCCTCCTTGGCGTTCGGTAACCTTGGTAGGCGACGAGGGGATATGGGCCCGCGGGGGTGATCGGTTAAGGACCGCCTCGGTGAGACGATAGGGTAAAGCGCATCCATTGCTGCTGTTAGCAACACGGTCTTTTCCTGTGTAGATAGAAACTGGACGCGACGGCGTTCCTGTGTAAATAAATACCACTGCAATCCGCACGCAAAGGACGGCCCAGTCGCGAACGAAATGTTGTAAGACAATCGCCGTAAGCGTCGCTGGTTCCTGCCGCTTACGCCCACTGCGCCGAAGGTTCGAGAAACTTGAAACAAATAAATCCCCAGCGGATGAAAGCCGTACGTTACGTTGTTGGTTACGATGTCGTGTCGTTGGTCTTCGTCCCTTGCGTGAACGTCATACGAACATCACACTTAAAAAGAAACATCAGGTGTTTTACGTCGGCAGATTGTGGACAGAGCCAGTGGAGAGGACGTCACCGCAGACTATGCTTCCGTCTCGATCTCGAGCGTGGCAACGACTGGTTACCGGTGGACACGCGTGACTAACCCCGGCTGTAAACACAATCGTCCGGCCACTGGAGTTCGCGTCGGTCGTCACGGTGCTCTCGTGGCCTAATCTCTTGGCCTCAAGCGAGCTGTACTAAATGCTCCGGTCAGAGAGACCAGGAAGCGTACACTATTCTCTTTTCAGTGACGAATTTTGGTGGAGGCATTCGGTCATGGTCCCCTTTGGCTTAAACGTTTGACTTGTTTTGTATATAACCTGTTGCACCACTACGCGGTAACATGGTACTCACCACTATATGTTTGCATGGTACTTTAATGGGTGACTAGGCTTGCCGCCCCCCCCCCGCTGCCTCCCCATTTGCGAGATCCTAGATACGCCACTGCAGCATTTTTTATGTAGGGTTTCTAACTGTTGAGGGTAGAGGAACAGCATACCGACATTAGCTACTTTTGTGTTGTTGTTTCTCAGCAAATACTTTTCTTCATACGAACCGTCCGTCGAACCGAATAAACTGTTCTTTGCGGTCACATTCTTCGACTGCTGTATTTCACAATATTTTCTTTACAAATTGATTAATATAAACATTTACAACACGGCTTATTAATGCAGCACCACCATTTGTCTGCTGTGAGGTGAATCAAGTCAGTGCTGACAATCGCCAGTCGAATGTGAGTCACAAGAAGAACTTTACACTTTCATTTTGTAACTTCTGAAAAAAAAGCTTCAAACAATACAGATGGGATAACTAACAAAAACAATATTTTGGGAATACTGTTTATATATATATGTGTGTGTGTGCGTGTGTGTGTGTGTGTGTGTGTGTGTGCGTGCGTGCGTGCGTGCGTGCGTGCGTGCGTGCGTGCGTGCGTGTATACCTTTATTTTTATTTATGTTTTTATTTATATACAATTTAATACTCTTATTTTAATGCATATCTATATTTATCTACATACAATTTAATGCTGTACTAATTGATTGTCTATTGCATTTTTTTATTTTTAATATATATTTATATTTACTATGCCTACGTGTACTACTCAGCCCCTATGACTGTGAAGTGAAATAAGCGTTACATTATTATTACTGTTATGAGTCAGTTGTGTGTAGAGTAATACCACATTAAGTTGTAGGCGTCTAACCAGCAATCAGTGTATGCCGTCATGCAACGCGAACCAGCACGCGCTGTGACATGTCGAGTGGTTACGCTGACCGCTGCGCGTGGACGCACTGACACCGAGAGAAACGAGTCACAAAGGAGTTGTAATCCGTCGCAGTCGCAACAACAACATCGTTGTTCGAAGCTGACGTGCTTGCAGTGACTTGTCGTTTCTCTTCGCCTGATGTCGTCCCTCAATTGGGCATTTGGCTCTCCCAATGAATGTCACTTGATTCGTCCGATAGGACGATTGATGTAACACGATGCTCTATCCTCGGTCCCTGTTATTTCTGTTATGTAAATTAGTTTTTGACAATGTCTGTCTGTCTGTCTGTCTGTCTGTCTGCCTGTGTGTCTGTTCCATCATATATCCACGGCAGTAGAGCAAATATTTACATTTGGTATATGTTTGGTACTTTAAAATAACATTTTACACGTGTGTTTCTTACATTGTAATTATGCTAACATTTATACACTGCTTTCAGATGTCATTTAGCCTTCTGTTTGAATACGATGTTGTATGTCATTCGATGAACTTCTTAACCATGACAGTTCAACTCCAGTTGTGTGGTCGTGTGTGTGCGTGTGCGTGCGTGCGTGTGTGTGTGTGGGGGGGGGTGTGTGCGTGTGTGTGGGGGTGTGCATGTACGTGTGATTATGTGTGTGCATGCTTGTGTGTGCATATATTCAAGTATGCTCGTGTTTAAATGACATTTACATTTACTGACGTTGTTTACATAAAAAACAATATGCATTGACTCGCTACAAGTCCTGACTGAGTCCTGACCGAGTCCTGACCGAGTCCTGACCGAGTCCTGACCGAGTCCTGACCGGCTAAACCTAGACACGAAACAACTTGGCAAGGCGTGTGTCTGCGAGACCTCTTCCAGTGAACTATCCAACATGTCTCCATTCACTCCTGCACGTGCTGTGCTACTGGGTAGTAAATCGAATATTAATAAAGTAATATGTTCCTCAGTTAACAGTCAACTCATGTTGAGAAAGTTTTACACGTGAGGTGTTGAACCAGAAAACTGGGTGGACTCTGTTGTCACTTTGAGTGTACAGTTAACTGCACAATAATACAGCGTGACGACAACGAAAAAGAACGTTCTTTACCAAATTGATCTGTTTCCCATTTTGACCGCCATAGATTTTGATTAGTTGCAATACTTTTCATGTGGTTTTCTCTTTATTTACTATTGATTTGTTCTCTTCACATAGTTGACATCTTCTTACACAGGTTGAATCAGTTCCATCCTATAATGTAAATGAGGTTCTGTTGAAGTTCCTCCTGAGAGTGATCATACAAGAAGCAAATAGCCAACATGTTCAATATAGGAAAGTCATATTTTAGTAATGATTTGATGTTAATTACCTAGCCGGATAAATATACAAGCTACACATTCCAATCAACAACAATTACCAGCATAATTACCCCTCTGGTTGCAACACATTTGATTGCAGAATAAAAGCATATGATGATAAATTAAAAGTCCCTGCTTTAGTATAACTTATAAGTTAGATGAGATATGGACACAATTCTGAACATAACACTAACATGTGATGAGGTTTTCTCTTTTTTTGTTATGGGTTATTTTTCACACATTGCACCTCTTTCTTCACAGTTGGAATTAGTTTCACCCGTCTTGTTAAAATGTATTACTTTTAAAGGATCTCAAAGAACAGTTAGTGTTTATTAGTGTTTCATTAATACTATTATTATTAAAACCCAGATATGCTTCTTTATATGCTGTATAAGGAAGTGTTGACGGTAACTGTAGTTGCTGCTTCCGTTCCGTCCAAGGATGACTGGTGATGATCATGAATGCAGTCATTGTATACTGCTGCTTCCGTTCCATCCAAGGATGACTGGTGATGATCATGAATGCAGTCATTGTATACTGCTGCTTCCGTTCCGTCCAAGGATGACTGGTGATGATCATGAATGCAGTCATTGTATACTGCTGCTTCCGTTCCGTCCAAGGATGACTGGTGATCATCATGAATGCAGTCATTGTATACTGCTGCTTCCGTTCCGTCCAAGGATGACTGGTGATGATCATGAATGCAGTCATTGTATACTGCTGCTTCCGTTCCGTCCAAGGATGACTGGTGATCATCATGAATGCAGTCATTGTATACTGCTGCTTCCGTTCCGTCCAAGGATGACTGGTGATGATCATGAATGCAGTCATTGTATACTGCTGCTTCCGTTCCGTCCAAGGATGACTGGTGATGATCATGAATGCAGTCATTGTATACTGCTGCTTCCGTTCCGTCCAAGGATGACTGGTGATGATCATGAATGCAGTCATTATATACTGCTGCTTCCGTTCCGTCCAAGGATGACTGGTGATGATCATGAATGCAGTCATTGTATACTGCTGCTTCCGTTCCGTCCAAGGATGACTGGTGATGATCATGAATGCAGTCATTGTATACTGCTGCTTCCGTTCCGTCCAAGGATGACTGGTGATGATCATGAATGCAGTCATTGTATACTGCTGCTTCCGTTCCGTCCAAGGATGACTGCTGATGATCATGAATGCAGTCATTGTATACTGCTGCTTCCGTTCCGTCCAAGGATGACTGGTGATGATCATGAATGCAGTCATTGTATACTGCTGCTTCCGTTCCGTCCAAGGATGACTGCTGATGATCATGAATGCAGTCATTGTATACTGCTGCTTCCGTTCCGTCCAAGGATGACTGGTGATGATCATGAATGCAGTCATTGTATACTGCTGCTTCCGTTCCGTCCAAGGATGACTGGTGATGATCATGAATGCAGTCATTGTATACTGCTGCTTCCGTTCCGTCCAAGGATGACTGGTGATGATCATGAATGCAGTCATTGTATACTGCTGCTTCCGTTCCGTCCAAGGATGACTGGTGATGATCATGAATGCAGTCATTGTATACTGCTGCTTCCGTTCCGTCCAAGGATGACTGGTGATGATCATGAATGCAGTCATTGTATACTGCTGCTTCCGTTCCGTCCAAGGATGACTGGTGATGATCATGAATGCAGTCATTGTATACTGCTGCTTCCGTTCCGTCCAAGGATGACTGGTGATCATCATGAATGCAGTCATTGTATACTGCTGCTTCCGTTCCGTCCAAGGATGACTGGTGATCATCATGAATGCAGTCATTGTATACTGCTGCTTCCGTTCCGTCCAAGGATGACTGGTGATCATCATGAATGCAGTCATTGTATACTGCTGCTTCCGTTCCGTCCAAGGATGACTGGTGATGATCATGAATGCAGTCATTGTATACTGCTGCTTCCGTTCCGTCCAAGGATGACTGGTGATCATCATGAATGCAGTCATTGTATACTGCTGCTTCCGTTCCGTCCAAGGATGACTGGTGATCATCATGAATGCAGTCATTGTATACAGCGTGACAAAAACAAATGGCACAAGTACAACTTACTAAAACTTCCTTATTTATATTTCGATTGACACGTTCTTTGGCATTTGTTTCACATGTTGTATAAACATTGTGGAAAGCTTCAGATGGATTTCTTTAATGTCGTTGATTTTGTTGACGTTCGAGTGCGTGCTCCGGGTATCTGCCTCTGCAGACACACTTGAAATCGACGCACGATCTGCCACCGACATACTTTTCTCTGTGGGGCTATCTTAAGGACGACATCTACCAAAGAATTCCATAATCCACAGATGATACTAAAACAGCAATAACTGACAACATGTTCGCTGGAGTTAGTATGCGACCTTTTCGTTGTGGTGGTTGGACGGGGCCCATAATCACGACGGGCTCGAATGGCCCGACATGGCTGTTGTAGCCTCGGTAGTTCCGGTCGAAGACGCGTTGTACTCTTCGATGATGGTGTGAAATGCCGAACTTTCATTGGCGGATAGCATTTCGTCTGGATCGACTTGGATCGCGCCAGACTGCTTGATCGGGGTGAGGTCGATGTTACGAGATCGCACGTCATCGTCGACGGCATTGTGGTTGGTGAGTGTGTATGACGGTGTATTTTTGGCGACGCCTGACACAAACACTTCGCGAATATTTGACAGAAATGTCCGTTTTGTTTAAGGATGCGAACAGTGTTCGTCAGGTTGGTGATGCGCATCTTGCCCGCGATGCTGGCGATGATGGATGGTTGTGGCCGCACGTCAGAGTCGCAGGTGTGTTTACTGGTCAGTGTGTCAATGCGTGGTTCGAGTGCGAATGTAGCATCGGCGTAGCACACGTCGCTTGGTAGAATTATCTCAACAAACTCGCCAGGCCACACTGTCGTGTGGGTGGGTGGGGCGCGTTGCTCGTGGACGCGTCTAACTACGTGTCTGTCGAAGGATTTGCTTGTCGACCCGTATTTGTAGGTGGTGCCGTCAGATAGAGAGATGAGGTGTTTGGCAGGGCGAATGGCGACGTCGTTGGCCTCCACGAAAGGTGTGCCTGCCAGGATTTCTTGACAACTAGGTCGTTGAGGGTGGAAGCGTTATTGTCGCGTGTGAGGGTGAGGGTAGTCTCGCCGACAATGATCATTGGTGACGATCCGTCTGCTTTGTGAGCTGATTGGGACCACTTTGTGATGGTGCTGCCCAGTTTCTCTGCCGTTGCTTGGCGCGTCACATTGCCAGTGGTCCCGCTATCGATGGTTACTATGACGGTATGGTGGCGGTAGAAACCGTCCATGGGAGCGTTTCATTAAAACTAAGAGCTCATAAAGAAAACCCATCATAACACAGAATCCATCATAGAATTCTAATATCGAAATCGTGCTTAAGGGCTCATAAGAATGTTAATGAAACGGTACCCAGGTACGGCGACTGGCGTAATTCAATGCGCTGTGCTGTTGGAATGCCACGATGTTGGAATGCGACGATGTGGCAGTGAAAGTTGCTCCGCCCGGCATATTGGACAGACTCTGATGCCTGTCGGTCGTTGGGGATAGCTCTGTTAGGTTGGTGTGTGTCCCGGGTATGAGTCATTCCGTCGGGACAACTTAGGTCGAACTTTAGAACGAGAAGTCGCCGTTCGCAATACGTTGGCATATTCGGTCGACCTGACTTCGTCTAGTAAATACTCTAACGCCTGTGAAATTTTAGGTTTGATAGAAGCCAGAGTGTGCGACCGCAGATCGGTGCCATATCTTTGTTTGCTAAAGTCTCTGGATATCTTGATGCTTGATGAGATGCTAAAGTCTCGGGAGATCTTGATGCTTGATGAGATACTAAAGTCTCGGGAGATCTTGATGCTTGGTGAGATGCAAAAGTCTCGGGAGATCTTGATGCTTGATGAGATGCAAAAGTCTCGGGAGATCTTGATGCTTGGTGAGATGCTAAAGTCTCGGGAGATCTTGATGCTTGATGAGATGCTAAAGTCTCGGGAGATCTTGATGCTTGGTGAGATGCTCCTTTTACAGCTGGTCACAGCTAAACTGGGAGGCAGCATAGTGAGTTCTAGATATCGAGATCATCAGTTATATGAGGCGCGCTGATTCCACAACAGGTTTTTTGCATTTCCCTGTGTGGGGTCTTTTACTTCCGCTGGCATAATATATAGAAGGGACCAACGGCTTTCATGTCTCTTCCAAAAGACACGTGCAAAGTGGGGTGAAAGAAATTGTCCAAATTTCGAAACGATTGGCGATTTCACCGAGCATGAGCGTGAGCTCCAGCATGACCTCTAACATGAACTCTAGCGTGAGCTCTAGCATGAGCTCCAGCATGAGCTCCAGCATGAGCTCTAGCGTGAGGTCCAGCATGAGCTCCAGCATGAGCTCTAACATGAGCTCTAGCATGAGCTCCAGCATGAGCTCCAGCATGAGCTTTAGCATGAGCTCCAGCATGAGCTCCAGCATGAGCTCTAGCATGAGCTCCAGCATGAGCTCTAGCATGAGCTCCAACATGAGCTCCAGCATGAGCTCCAACATGAGCTCCAGCATGAGCTCCAGCATGAGCTCTAGCATGAGCTCTAGCATGAGCTCCAGCATGAGCTCCAGCATGAGCTCTAGCATGAGCTCTAGCATGAGCTCCAGCATGAGCTCCAGTGTAAGCTCCAGCATGAGCTCCAGCATGAGCTCTAGCATGAGCTCCAGCATGAGCTCTAGCATGAGCTCCAGCATGAGCTCTAGCATGAGCTCCAGCATGAGCTCTAGCATGAGCTCCAGCATGAGCTCCAGCATGAGCTCTAGCATGAGCTCCAGCATGAGCTCTAGCATGAGCTCTAGCATGAGCTCTAGCATGAACTCTAGCATGAGCTCTAGCATGAGCTCTAACATGAGCTCCGGCATGAGCTCCAGCATGAGCTCTAACATGAGCTCCAGCATGAGCTCCAGCATGAGCTCTAGCGTGAGCTCTGGCATGAGCTCTAGCATGAGCTCTAGCGTGAGCTTTAGCGTGAGCTCTAGCGTGAGCTCTAGCATGAGCTCTAGCATGTAGGCCTTTTGTTGAGCTGTACGGCGGGCTCCAGTAGCCGGGTCGACTGCGTCGTCGGTTAGCCCTCTGTCGGGAACTCTTGTGTGGAACTCTTCGTTTCCAACTTCGCGTCATCAGTGATGGAGTCGGTGAAATCATTGTCGAGTGAGAGGACGTACAACAAGTTTTGACGCTAGTTTTTAAATGTGTTAACCGTTTCACGTTTGTTGAGGCACCATTGTTTCGGTGCGCGCAGCGAGTTTGCCATGTTCGATGCGACGATGGCGCTACCCAGCGGATACTTTGCTGACTAATTGTGCCGGAGAATGGCTTCGGGTGATCAACGCAGCTTGACCAAAGTTAGTTTCAATACAAGTTTTGTTGAGCGTGAGTTGTTTTAACCACCACCATCACGCCACTATGGTCGAAAGGCCATTCTGACGTCGTTCTTCGGACGTGTGTTGAGCCGTTCATCGGTTACTCGCACGCCAGTTGACAAAGTGGTCCGTATCTCGTGTTACAAGACAAAACTTCCTCAAAACACACTAAAAACTGCAAAGAATGTCTCGTACGTTCTAAAAACCGTCCACTTTATAAGAACGTCCGTAAGACTTAGCTACGGGTAAACCGCAAGAGTTGGCCCTTACGATATGTCAAACGAATGTATGTGGATAATATGTTGAGTTGATGAATGACGCACTATGCTGTCATCTTTTTGATGCACACTCGTCAGTCACTTTTTTTCTGATAAACCAACAAAGATTGCGTACGCCTTCTTAAAGAAACTGGTGTAAAGTGGGTATTCCACACAAATGGCTGGAACTTTCGATATACTTAATAATATTAGCGTGTGGTCGTATTCTATAACCCCGGAATCCACATAAAATGGCGCATACTCCAATATCAGAACAAGGTTTTATGCAGCAGTAGCTAAAGTGTCACTATTAGCTGTAGCTAATGCAGCGCTCATTGTGAGATTTTGTAGATCGAGACCATCGACTCTGTGAGTCCACGACAGGTTGTTTCCGATGTCCATACATGGGTTCTTTTACTTGGCATATATATCATATATATCATATATATCATATATATCATGTATATCATATATATCATATATATCATGTATATCATATATATCATATATATTGTATATATCATATATATCGTATATATCGTATATATCATATATATCATGTATATCATATATATCATATATATCATATATATCACATATATCACATATATATATATATATATATATATATATATATATATATATATATATATATATATATATATATATATATATATATATCACAATGATCAAAAACAAAAGATTACTTATGTACCATTGAGCATATCTTTCTTGTTTGAATCGTGAGATCCTATCACTTGCAAGGTTTGATATGCAATTATTTTAAGCGCATATAACAGTATGTTTTGTTGAAAGGTTATTTTTAATTAATTTAAATTTAATTAGGACTGGCATTTGTATTTCCATTAAATCATATTAGATATATTTTAGTTTTTTTTTTGGTAAACTTGAATTTGGCATTGAAGGTTAATAAAATCAGATACGGTTAACATTTTGTGGCGGTAATTTTGATCAATGAACCATTATCTGCTGTCTACGTTTTCCTTTTCTCTTCACACTATCGATTTTACTTTGGGTTTTCTTCTTTTCCTTCTTCCATCCTCTTCTGTTTCCATTGCTCTCTTTGTCATCCTTCCTATTCTCGCATATTTTCAAAATGCGTCCTGCCCATCGAAGTATGCCCCGAACTGCCTTCGTTTCCAGATGTTTCCTAATCCCCATCTCTTTTCGTAATTCCACCATCTTCCTTCTGTCGTCTCGTTTCACGCTACGTATTCACAGAGCCCATTGCTCTCCGATGCGGGTGGGTTTTCCTCCTGTCTCTCTGTCAGTGCAAATGTTCCAAACCAGCATGCACAAGCCGGTACGTTACATGCCTCGAACATTTTCCATGTTATTTGTTTCTTCAACACTATCCTACATAATTATACTTCCCAACCTCTTCCGGGCTGCTGCTCCTGCTTGCACCATTTTATACACTTCCCTGTTTCTTCCTCCGTCTTAACAACCAGTTCCTCCAAGTACACACAGTTGTCAACATGCTTGATCATCGGTCCCTCGATATTTATCGATAAGTCCACATCATGTTCTCATATTCACACCACCTTTGTCTTCCCCAGGTTCATTCGGAGGCCATGTGTTCTGACAATATTATGTCATTCTACTATGTATGTAAAGCACATGAGAGCAACCTCGATTGATCGGGCTCTATATAAGTACTTTTATTATTATTATTATATTATCATCATTCCAGCAATGTCTTCTGCAGTTTCTCCGTGCTACCTGCCATCACTGCCACGTCGTCAACATGCACTGTTTTCTTCAGTACGTCCAGTCCTGACACATTTCTGATGATCAGGTTTATTACCAAAATGAACAACAGAGGTTCGATTCAATGCACGCCCGTGTCTGAAATCTACTCCCACTGCCTCGTGTACTGACGGCTCTCCCTCAAATCTACTACAGCTCGTGGCCCTTATATATCGCCTCCACCATTCTGAGAACTGCCTCCCCTACCTCCGTCCACATAACCCCGAATGCTAGTTCGTTTGCGATTGAATCAAACGTCTAGGTCCAGAAGTTCAAATGCTACACCCTTTCTTAATCCTCTCTTCTCTTCTCTGCTATATTGCTCTTCGTTGTATTCCATACTCTATAATACAGTATTCTTTCAAAGAATGTCAAGGCGTGGTTGAGTAATGTATAGGTAATACCTCTATATTGTCATTGGGCCATGAATGTCACCTTTCCATTCCATGTGGGTACAATCATTCCTCTTCGCCGCCCTGTTGGAATCTGTCCAGCTTTGATTCACACATTAAACAGCTTCACCACCTACAGTCCGTTTGCTCTCCCTATTTCCACAGGCAATTCGTCCATTCCCTTCTATGTGGTGTATATGCCAGAGGTTAGGCACTTTTTGTATACACCTTGAAAATGGGACTAAACGTCAGCTTGTTATCAAGTGTTATACCAAGATATTTAAAGGTGTCCGTTACCTCCACAGCCTTACCACCAATACACAGTGGTCCATCAAACTGGCCGCTGGGGCGAAAATCTATGTCTTGCACACATTCAGTTCTAGGACATTTTCCTTGCACAACACCGAGATCACATGGACAGTGTTCACATAAGCGTGGAATGAGTCTGATCCGTTCAGGCCACTACTGCTGCGTCGTCCGAGTATTTAATCAGGACATTAGAGTCACATTCGCTCCTGAAGTCGTTGGTGTACAGGGAGTAGATAATCGAACTTCAGACACACCCTTGGGGCGCCCCGGTATTCGTGATCATGTTGGGGAAGTATTGAACACTCGTATCCCATTTCACCCCTATGAGGGGGCTGACGGCTGCAGCGGAAAGCGACGGGGGCATGAAGCGCGTGCACTATAGACTACTCACTGCAGTACAGCATCAGTCGCACCACACAGACGTGTGTCACCATCAACCCACCCCGTGTACACTTCACAATTCACACTTTATTTGATAAAGTAATTTAATTAAACGCGTACCCCATTATTCCACGCACTGTGAAAAATCACCCACGCTACGGGGCTGAATTGTATCTCGTATTTATCCCCCTTCCCCCCCGACAGCAACACGCGACGTCCATTATATAATACAAGGAACAAACCGGTGGGAACTGAACGCCAACACGATACGTTATGTTAATGGTCTATTTCGACGTCCATTATATAATACATGGAACAAACCGTTGGAAACTGAACGCCAACACGATGCGTCATGTTAATGGTCTATTTCGACGTCCATTATATAATACATGGAACAAACCGGTGGAAACTGAACGCCAACACGATGCGTCATGTTAATGGTCTATTTCGACGTCCATTATATAATACATGGAACAAACCGGTGGAAACTGAACGCCAACACGATGCGTCATGTTAATGGTCTATTTCGTTGCGGCTGCACTGTAATTTTCACATTAATCTTTACAAACTGACAGCAATGAAACGTCAAAGGTAACGATTCCATTATTTACACATTGACGTCGGCTTCATTCCAGGTTTTAAATCTGGACGGTATGGTCGTGGGGTTGTGTCTGTGCTAGAATTATAGTTATAAATGATATCTAGTCAGTATTGGATAGGTTGTGAGCTGAATGTCACATGCTCAATGTCAGTACTAGAGTTATAGTTAGAAATGACATTTCGTCAGTAGTGGATAAGTTGTGAGTTAAATGTTAATGCTCAGTGTCTGTGCTAGAATTATAGTAAATTATAAATTATATCTAGTCAGTAGTGGATATGATTTATGCTGAATATTACACCATCAGCGTCTCTCCTAGAATTACCGTCAGATTTGATATCTATAGGCATTAGTGTGATAGTGCTATGGTTACTGAGTGTGAGTTAGACTTGAGGCCTGTATTGTTTGTACTTATTTGTTATTACAATGTATTATTATTGCATGTATGTTCTACTTTTACTATGTACACTTGTTTGTATTTATACATTTTATGGTATGCACTTTTTGATGTTGTCATACATAGTTATTATTTGTGATACATTGCATATAAGTAGCCACTGAATGAAAAAGTTTGCATTTTGTTTGTGTTTTATTTGTTTTATATATATATATGTATATATATATATATATATATATATATACATATATATATATATATATATATATATATATATATATATATATATATATATATATATATATATATATATATATATGTATATATATATATATATATATATATATATATATATATGTATATATATATATATATATATATATATATATATATATATATATATATATAATCATGTATACTAACTACAATTTATGTGTCACGACATTGATTATATATATATATATATATATATATATATATATATATATATATATATATATATATATATATATATATATATATATAAGTGTATAATCATGTATACTAACTACAATTTATGTGTCACGACATTGATGCAATGTGACAGTTATATGTATGTTATATCATTTTGCACGCTTCGAAATTAAATTTTAAAAATCTCATGATATTTTTTTCAAAATCAGTTGGGCATCACTGTAACACAAGTGCATTCTTTGTCATTCAAAATACGCACACATCGCACTGGTTAATTTCGCAATGCACGCTGATGCGCAGCCTACGTTAAACAGGGTATCTGTCATATATGCCCATACACCCGTGTGCCGTACCCTGCGACCGCGCCTGTATGTGTGCGTGGTCAACCGTGACCACAATGTAAACACGACATCAGCTGGTTTCTGTTGATCAACACATCCGACCAGCCAGCAACCTTGACCTTGTTGATGCACTCAACCGCAAAGCAGTGCGACATCGCTCGAGAAATCCACCCGGGGGGGGGGAGCTACTAACACAGGGGTTCCCAAACTGTGGTCCGCGGGATGGTTTGAGGTGGTCCCAAGGGACAACACAATGCCCATGTTAATTGTGTGTAAAAAAAATCCTTTAACCCATTACACCCGGTAAATTGAATTAAGCGTGTCGTGATTTTCCCCGGGCAACTGAGACAAATTCTGAAAATTAAATATAATATATTTTGATTTAATAAAAATGCATATCTTCAATTGTATCGATAATTTTTTTGCAATACAGTGGGCCTCAGTGGCTTTACCAGCCCCATGGGTGGGCCTCCAATGACTGTCTCCGGGTTCTTCGGCTGCGTACGTGTGTGTCTTTTTTATTTCAATGTGACACTGCTCTACTGCGCAGAGCCCGTGGCTTGTCTCAGGTGTGTGTGTGTAAACAGTCAACGGCTGATCTTATCTGTAGTTGGTGGGCACGGTTGACTACACAGCGGCAATCACAACTACTAGCACGAACGCGTGCTTGGCTGATTCTCGGGGTCAGGTAGGCCTATGGCTACGGCGCCTACTATGGCCAGCATTGGCAGTTGTTGAACAGTAGGCAAATACCCCTTCTGCGTGCTAAATAAGCATTATAGGAAATACGTGTCATGATACCATAGCTGGTGGTTTTTTGTCTAGAAAGGGAGGCAGCTCAACTTTTAGAGCTTTCGTTCCAATATACAGAGGACAACAATACAAAAGGAAAGCTTTTAGTAAATGTTGTACCGACATGACATGAAGGACCGACATGACATGAAGGACTGACATGACATGAAGGACTGATATGGCATGAAGGACCGATATGGCATGAAGGACCAATATGACATGAAGGACCGATATGACATGAAGGACCGATATGGCATGAAGGACCGACATGGCATGAAGGACCGACATGGCATGAAGGACCGATATGACATGGACCGATATGGCATGAAGGACCAACATGACATAAAGGACCGACATGGCATGAAGGACCGACATGACGGATTGACATGACATGAAGGACCAACATGACATGAAGGACCGATACGAATCCTCTTTGCGCTTCCGGGCGGGTTTCCTCTGTATGGTGAGCAATCGATGGAAAAGGATTCGGGTAGAACATATTTAATTTGTACGTGACAACATCAACAGATGACTTCAGCAGCCACCAACCTGAGGTACTCGCGTTCAGTGCCCTGGTTGCAGTAAAACTCAGCCTCCGTCCATGACCATGATACAAGGATTAGTGTTAAGGTCTGTTATTTACGCTTTTCATTACTTTATTTAGTCATGACATTGCGACCAAATATAGATTCCTGCACCGAATGACCATGTGTTGTGTGACGTGTCGTGTGCCCAAGTTCTGCGGTATTACCATAGAGCTTCGCTGAGATATTCGCTATATAATATAAATTATTATTGAATCCTATACACACATGTACTTCATGTGACTACATGAATACATACGTTTCTAGGATTCAAGAATAAATTATAACATGTTTTGTTGTGATTACTATACTAACACTGTGTCGCTCTCTGCAGTGTGTGACAAAATATCGTGTGGCCAAATGTCGTGGAAGCAGTGAACGGATGTGATACGCAGGCAGGCTGACATTTGGCTACACACATCAAGATGCCGATGGTCGAACACTTATATGAACCACTTATATGATCACCCATTGCTGTTTTACGAGGCTGCCTCCAACTGCTGTTTTACGAGGCTGCCTCCCATTTCTTTTCTATGAGGCTGCCTCCCATTTCTTTTCTATGAGGCTGCCTCCCATTTCTTTTCTATGAGGCTGCCTCCAACTGCTGTTCCACGAGGCTGCCTCCCATTTCTTTTCTATGAGGCTGCCTCCCATTTCTTTTCTATGAGGCTGCCTCCCATTTCTTTTCTATGAGGCTGTCTCCCATTTCTTTTCTATGAGGCTGCCTCCCATTTCTTTTCTATGAGGCTGCCTCCAACTGCTGTTCCACGAGGCTGCCTCCCATTTCTTTTCTATGAGGCTGCCTCCCATTCCTTTTCTATGAGGCTGCCTCCCATTTCTTTTCTATGAGGCTGCCTCCCATTTCTTTTCTATGAGGCTGCCTCCAACTGCTGTTCCACGAGGCTTCCTCCCATTTCTTTTCTATGAGGCTGCCTCCCATTCCTTTTCTATGAGGCTGCCTCCCATTCCTTTTCTATGAGGCTGCCTCCCATTTCTTTTCTATGAGGCTGCCTCCCATTTCTTTTCTATGAGGCTGCCTCCAACTGCTGTTCCACGAGGCTTCCTCCCATTTCTTTTCTATGAGGCTGCCTCCAACTGCTGTTACACGAGGCTACCTCCCATTTCTTTTCTACGAGGCTGCCTCGAACTGCTGTTCCACGAGGCTGCCTCCCATTTCTTTTCTACGAGGCTGCCTCCAACTGCTGTTCCACGAGGCTGCCTCCCATTTCTTTTCTATGAGGCTGCCTCCCATTCCTTTTCTATGAGGCTGCCTCCCATTTCTTTTCTATGAGGCGGCCTCCCATTTCTTTTCTATGAGGCTGCCTCCCATTTCTTTTCTATGAGGCTGTCTCCCATTTCTTTTCTATGAGGCTGCCTCCAACTGCTGTTCCACGAGGCTGCCTCCCATTTCTTTTCTATGAGGCTGCCTCCCATTCCTTTTCTATGAGGCTGCCTCCCATTTCTTTTCTATGAGGCTGCCTCCCATTTCTTTTCTATGAGGCTGCCTCCAACTGCTGTTCCACGAGGCTACCTCTCATTTCTTTTCTATGAGGCTGCCTCCAACTGCTGTTCCACAAGGCTGCCTCCCATTTCTTTTCTACGAGGCTGCCTCCAACTGCTGTTACACGAGGCTGCCTCCCATTTCTTTTCTACGAGGCTGCCTCCAACTGCTGTTCCACGAGGCTGCCTCCCATTTCTTTTCTACGAGGCTGCCTCCAACTGCTGTTCCACAAGGCTGCCTCCCATCTCTTTTCTACGAGGCTGCCTCCAACTGCTGTTCCACGAGGCTGCCTCTCATTTCTTTTCTATGAGGCTACCTCCAACTGCTGTTCCACGAGGCTGCCTCCCATTTCTTTTCTATGAGGCTACCTCCAACTGCTGTTCCATGAGGCTGCCTCGTATTGCTGTTTTACGAGGCAGCCACCCACTTCGGTTCTACGAGGCTGCCACCCACTGCTGTTCTACGAGGCCCTCCCACTGCTGTTCTAGGAGTCTGCTTCCAACTGCTGTTCTACGAGGCCCTCCCATTGCTGTTCTACGAGGCTGCCACCCACTGCTGTTCTACGTTGACGTCAGCAGGAGGAAGATCAACACAAATCGAATGAGAGACGTTCTTTGGAGCTTCATTCTTGTCACGAGGTATTAAAGGGCTTTTATGTTGAACTATTTCTAGCTGGACTATGGCTACTTCCAGGACGTGTTTATAGACACAACATTTTTCAAAGCCAAACATAGTTAATGTTTGTCTACAATGTTTAACTTTATTTCGAAAACAGCTAATATTGTTGTGGTAAACAAGTCTAACAACGTGGGGATTTCAGGGGTTCGAACGAACCCCTTTTTTGAG
The DNA here is from genome assembly GCA_033239005.1 of Lamellibrachia satsuma. Taxonomy (NCBI): domain Eukaryota; kingdom Metazoa; phylum Annelida; class Polychaeta; order Sabellida; family Siboglinidae; genus Lamellibrachia; species Lamellibrachia satsuma. The sequence goes on from BSQZ01000004.1 coordinate 15,397,703, forward strand.
AGAATTGTGTTTAACGGTAATATTTTCAGATATAGTCCTATAAATCAATGGCTGATTGTGTATGCTCGAACCCCCGTTTCAAAACCCTGGGGACGGGCCTGCCACACTCTATGTATGAGACAGGCAGTCAGCGACGTGGTAGGGATAGAGGTGGTCATCTGAGCCAGGCGGCTACAGCTAGAATATGTAACCTGCAGGAGGCCTGCATGCGATCGATCCAGATAATTTCACATGCAACATTTAAACACATATGATATTTAAAAATATTTATTGTGCACATTTCAATCTAAATTTAATCTAATATACAGGCTTTGGTGAAGGAAATTTTTTTCAAAAACTTCTTTTCAAAAGTAATTCACTCATAGAAAATTTCACCACTAAGATAATATGACTGTCAACACTAAGATAATAGCGCTGTCAACACTAAGATAATAGGACTGTCAACACTAAGATAATAGCACTGTCAATACTAATGGCACATAATTCATCATCATCAATCCTGGAAACAAGCCTAAGGTTGTATAGATGGATACATGTTATACTTTTCAAAAGTAATTCACCTGTGAGAATGTTCACTTCAAAATAAGTGTAATAAAACAATATAATTTTATGAAATACCATGGCTCCCTTTGACAATTTTTTTTTCACATATTTTGCTATGGCGCCCCTACATGGCAGCCTGGGTGACTGGGCTTGCCCCTCCCCTTGGCCTACCCCTTACGACATCCTAAACATGCCACTGCCTCCATCACACAACTCTGAATATATTCTACAAGACAATCCGAGTTTGACAAGAGGGAATCATTGGAGGGTCAAAGGCAGGGTCCTCACCAGAGCCCTCCCCAAGGCCCTGCCCAGAGCCCTCCCCAAGGCCTTCCCAAGGCCCTCCCCATCAGCCATGCAAAGACAGACCCAGGCCATACCAGTGGTGTGACTGTGGACAGTGCTGGCAGATACCAACACATATAGTGAGGCTATGTTACTGTCTCCAGCACTGCCTACCACAGTGACCCGTGAGTATTCAATAACAATGTATTATACATAATACATTATACAACGATTAGTCCGTATGACACATACACTAGTTAAATTCAGAATATTGCAACAGGAGAGAATACAAGTTGTCTATGTAAATGGACTATAGCATCACAACAACAACATATGCAATATGCAATGGGTTTTACAACAGTCTTATGATGGTTTAAAGGGACAACAGTCTGATGATGGTTGAAACTTGAAATAGCACCTTAAAATCATGAGTTGAGGTGGATACGAACAAGAAAGCATGTTACCGTATGCTCTGTATTGATTTGCAGAAATGCAATCAATGTGTAATATTGACTATGCCTGATTTTCTTTGGAAAACAGGTTTGTCCTTATAAAAATCTGAAACATATGACACGCTGCCTACAGACAGTTTATTCTGTGGTATTGTGATAACCTAGGCGTAAACATTATGAGGATTATCCCCAGATGCATTGTCTGGCAAATTATGGACTGGTTCCCCAGTGCCAAGTAAATTGAATGGCTTCACTGACACAGACTTACTGCGTACCAATTGGTTGACTTCTACTTGCTGGCTGATACACGTTTACTCTTGTGTAACCGAACGTCTGCTTCCCGCCGGCATGGATCATCCCAGAACGATCTCCCATCAGCTGTCCAATCCTCACATCTGTCACCTCTTGGAACTAGTGTTGCTCAATATAGCCACATGCGAGTTACCACCGATAAAAACAACATCGAACTTATATCTCTGTTCTGGGTCATACAGCCAGGTGACGCCACCAATCTCACTGATCTCGCTGTAGTCACAATCGGACAGGTTTCGCAGCGCCCCCGCGCTGTGTATTGGTTCATGTGGATAGGTGATGCCGTTGTTGTCAATTCGGAGTTACTTTTGGTCTGAGGCTATTCTGTTGAGGTCTTCAATGTAGACGGTGCTCACTTGTACCTACAGGCAGCATATACAAGTTACACCATCCTTAAGGTTGAACAAATAAAAGCTGTACAGACATAGATAAATAGTAATACACAGTTATTTTATAGCAGACTCCCATATTTCACAGATCAATGCCCCTTACAATAAAATAGTAAATAAATAAATATACTGATAATTATGCTTATAATTTAATATTGGAAAACTATAATATTAACTAAAAACCCAATTAAATTTCGATTAAAAACATTAAATACAGTAAATTAGATAACATATATTAAACATTATATTTAACATTGACAAGTATTAGAATTAGAAATTGAAAAACCTATTAGCAACTGCATAACTAATAACAACAATGCAAAACAAAATTTTGAACAAGACATAAGTTGGCATTTTAGTGCATGGATCTTGCTGTGAACAACATTATGCTAATGGACATTTTGGAACATTTATTTCCCATACCAGTGGTATGTAACTAAGCTACATATAAAGAAACCCTCAATTCACGTACCATGATTACCGTTCTCAATATCGTTTCATTTCAATTATTGAAACAGTGTAAATCTTCTTTTCCAAATTAACCATTAAAGAACATAAAATATGGTATTTGGCCAGTTTGGGGCGATTTCAACATTGGGCCATTTTTAGCCTACATCATCTTAGAAGAACTTACCTCTGTGTGCTGCCATGCTGACATTAAACTTCTGCATGAGTCCACACTGCATGGAGATGTGACATCCAGCACCACCGCCACCGATTGCTGTATGGCCTTAACCGTAACCCCAGTGGGCGACATTGACCCATGACCCACAATCTCAAGACATGTGATCCAGATGCTACCACTGGCGCCACCACCTGGCAAGAAGGCAAAGTATGGTTAATTCAGACTAGAAAACATACTAATCTACAGTTTCTCTCTTAGTTTCATATATTACTGGAAACCATCAAATTAATTATTAGAATGGAATATTAAACATTATTTTCTCTATATATAGAGTTGCCAACAAAAAATTATTACACTATTTCTACTTTTGTGGCTGGCTGAGGTAATTTCTAAAACATGTCACCCACTGACCTCTGCCTTAACCAGGCCCAGATGCAGGGTCAAAGGTCACCAACAAGGTAGGTGTGTATCCAGTACTGTCCAGGTAGATGCATCCACCAGAGAACAGGGCCAAAAGGTGTGGAGTGACCAGGTCAAACTACTGTTACTTCTGAAGTGACCGCCTCCACAGATCTGCATGATTCAAATGTTAGTCCAAAAATCTGCACAGGAATTGTTGTCAAGTCTTCACAAAACAAAGCTCACAAACATGTGTTGACTAGACATGAACAAACTAATGTTGCATAATAAGCATGATTTAATTTTCTTATAACTATGCTAGCAAGGGTAACTCATAGGTAGGTATTAGATTTAGTTTTCTTATAATAACTATGCTAGCAAGGGTTAAACATACATAGGTGTTACATTTCTGTTCACCCCTTTCCAAAATACCATAAAGACGACAAATTTGTGATATTTTGCAAATTGTGTTGCATTTCCTATTATGGAACTCGTGTTGTTTGTTTGAATTTTTTTAAAAGATTTCCACATCTCACCAGAAAACTTATTTTGGTAAAATAGGTTCCTGCGACTTACGGTAATGTTGGTGGCTTCAAGTCTGAACTCGGGACTGTGTTTAGGCATGTGGAGTTCAAAGGTGCCTCGGTTGTGTATGTGCAGGGTCTCTACAAGAACCTCCCACACCACAATCGTCTCCCACAGACTGGCATTTGAGTTTAGGTGGACTTCTCCATCATCTAAAGTCTTCAATCCCTGTTGCCTGAAACAACATGTCATCAAGTCAACATCACAGAGATTTAAACATTGGATTTGCAAAATAATAATGTGTACTTTGAAATTGTAATATCAGACGTACTTATTTCTCGAAAAATCAAACCTCTCTAATATCGACTACATCATGCTAGTTCATTTGCACAAATCTGTTATTTTTTTATGAAAACATCGGACAAACTATTAAATTATTTTTTACAGAACCTGGTCAAAATTGCATAAAAAAGTGCACAAAAGGATTTGCTCTATATACTATAACTTAAGGCTATATGCTATAACCTAAGGCTATATGCTATAACATAAGGGTATATACTATAACCTAAGGCTATATACTATAACATAAGGCTATATACTATAACGAAAGGCTATTCACATTTTCGCATGTTACCTGATCTAACGATCAAAGTCAATTCTTTTTTTTATTATTTTAACAAAAGCAATCTTTTATTAAACCAACTTCACATATTATTTAAACTGTTCATGCACTACACATTACTTAAATTATTCACAGACTACATATTCACACACTACACATTATTTTAAACTATTCACACACTACATATTACTTAACTATTCACACACTACATATTACATAAACTATTCACACAATACAGAGTTGAGCATCAATGAACCTGATTTGTTATGGGCTAAATCAATTAAGGAGGCAGTTTTAAAGGTAAGCACATTTCTATATTCATATTCAATCAATAGTTTGCTTCAGCATCTCAAACAAGAATATAAATCCCTGTCAAAGTGATGATGTGTACCTTTCCAGAAGTGTAGAGCTTGGTCTACTGGAAGAACATCCTCTTTGGGTAGTGGATGTGTCCTGTGTTGTAGACGTGGGCATTGAAGGGAACATCTGCAGCCGTGTCTTTGATGTTGACAGTATGGGCGGAGCTGACATGGAGGTAACCTGCAGCGTGAATATGTTTAAAAACAAGGTTGACACATATCTCAGGAGGGCGGGTTGCACGTAGATGAACATTGTTGGACTCTCGATAAGCCAATGGCTTCCTTGTCCACTTGCCATCTGGGCCTTTGGCTTGGATGGCAAATCTTGTTAAATGACAGGTGTCAATAATAACATTGCACAATAACTACTCAATCTCTCGGGCTTTGGTAGCGCAATAGTTAGTGCACCAGACCATCAACTGTCAATTGATGGATCCAGATTCTGACGTCACAATCCTAACTATGAGCATGACCTCCATGAAGCTTCGCCTTAGCAACCATGTTTACAAATGTACATTAGATTACTAGGGTGGCCTACACCTGTCAGATCAACCTTCCCACATACTGTTCTAGCTGAAAGAAAGTCGCCCTCTGTTTTGGTTACTAAGACAAATGTTTCGTCAAGAAAACGACGAAAAATACAAAGGAATGTCCGACAGTGGTGGCCATGTTTGTTAGCTTGACAGACAGTAGTTGATATGAAAGTCACGTAACGGATCTGACAATTCACCTCACACTGACCGTGTCTACCTCACATGAGATTAAATGAATGAATTCCTTGTAATGATACTGCTGTCTACTGTCAGATATGTATTTATACTGCTGATTTAAAAGAGGCAAGTGAACAGAACTCAGGATTTAAATTGAGGCTACAAGTTTAAACTCCTTGATTGACACGCTTCATGACTGCACTGCCATGCCTGAAACCTGGACAATTTTTTTCAGTTCTCATAATTAGTAGAACAATTAGTACTTGTGCTCTTCCTCCTTGTTCCCTGCTGTACAGGGGTGAGGGTCAGGTACAGTCTCTTCCTCCTTGTTCCCTGCTGTACAGGGGTGAGGGTCAGGTACAGTCTCTTCCTCCTTGTTCCCTGCTGTACAGGGGTGAGGGTCAGGTACAGTCTCTTCCTCCTTGTTCCCTGCTGTACAGGGGTGAGGGTCAGGTACAGTCTCTTCCTCCTTGTTCCCTGCTGTACAGGGGTGAGGGTCAGGTACAGTCTCTTCCTCCTTGTTCCCTGCTGTACAGGGGCGAGGGTCAGGTACAGTCTCTTAATCCTTGTTTCCTGCTGTACAGGGGTGAGGGTCAGGTACAGTCTCTTCCTCCTTGTTCCCTGCTGTACAGAGGTGAGGGTCAGGTACAGTCTCTTAATCCTTGTTTCCTGCTGTACAGGGGTGAGGGTCAGGTACAGTCTCTTCCTCCTTGTTCCCTGCAGTACATGGGTGAGGGTCAGGTACAGTCTCTTCCTCCTTGTTCCCTGCTGTACAGGGGTGAGGGTCAGGTACAGTCTCTTCCTCCTTGTTCCCTGCTGTACAGAGGTGAGGGTCAGGTACAGTCTCTTAATCCTTGTTTCCTGCTGTACAGGGGTGAGGGTCAGGTACAGTCTCTTCCTCCTTGTTCCCTGCTGTACAGGGGTGAGGGTCAGGTACAGTCTCTTCCTCCTTGTTCCCTGCAGTACATGGGTGAGGGTCAGGTACAGTCTCTTCCTCCTTGTTCCCTGCTGTACAGGGGTGAGGGTCAGGTACAGTCTCTTCCTCCTTGTTCCCTGCTGTACAGAGGTGAGGGTCAGGTACAGTCTCTTAATCCTTGTTTCCTGCTGTACAGGGGTGAGGGTCAGGTACAGTCTCTTCCTCCTTGTTCCCTGCTGTACAGGGGTGAGGGTCAGGTACAGTCTCTTCCTCCTTGTTCCCTGCTGTACAGGGGTGAGGGTCAGGTACAGTCTCTTCCTCCTTGTTCCCTGCTGTACAGGGGTGAGGGTCAGGTACAGTCTCTTCCTCCTTGTTCCCTGCTGTACGGGGGTGAGGGTCAGGTAAAGTATTGCTGAGTCACTCTTTCTGTTCTTTCCATAGTTTTCTATCGGCTGCCCCCTCTCTCCATCTGTCATCCTCCACCGATCTTCTCATATCCCTCCTCACGCAGCCCTCCCATCACAGCTGTGGCCTTCCCCTTTTCCTGCGTCCTTGATGTTTTTCCGTCTCTGCTCTCTTTGCTAGTTTGCTTGCATCCATTCTTACCAAGTGGCCTGCCCATCTCATCCTGCTTTTCACCAATCTTCCTGTTAGGCTGCATTGCATCCCAACCTCTTTCCTCAGTTTGTTCGTCCTTCTTCTGTCCACCCTCTTTGTTCTTGTTATTCGTTGAACCCAGCTGTTCTCACAAACTTGCAGCTTCTGTTGTTGTTGTTCTGTCAATGCCACTTTTTCCAGGCCATACAGGCATGCTGGTGTAACACACATTCTCAGGACTTTCCCTTTCAGCTTTTTAAAAATTTATCTGTCCAACATGACTCCCTCTACCTTTCTCCAAGCATTCACTCCCGCTTGTATCCGACATCGCACTTCTACCTATGAATGCCCATCCTCCGTAACTATTCCTCCAAGGTACACAAAGCCATCCACTTGCTTGATCTCCTTACCATCCAACCTGATGTTCAACTCCTCTCTCTGGTGTCGAACCCACATCACTTCTGTCTTCTCAGTCCGTGCTCCTCGAACACCCCCTTCCATTCCTCCAACACTTCCTGTAGTTCTTGTTTGCACTCTGTTATTATGGCCAGATCATCTGCATACATCATCTTCCTGAGAATATCCTTCGTGTTGATCTTCCTGCTGATTATTTCCATCACCATGATGAACAGTAAAGGGCTAAGGGCACTTCCTTGCCTCAAACCGATGTTAACTCTTCTGACAACCCAGATCCAACCACAACTCTTCCTTTTGCTCTCATACACTGCTTCCACCATCCTGGCTTCTGCTTCTGGCACTCCCATCAATCTCACTGTTGCCATCACCATCTCTCTAGTGACTGTGTCATAGACCTTCCCCAGGTCCACAAATCCCACTGCCATTCTCCCTTGCGTCTCCAACCTCTTCTCCACCATTTGTCTTATTGCAAACATCCCATCAATCGTCCCTCTGCCCTTTCTGAATCCCTGTTGTTCTCCCAATTCTTGCTCTACTTTCTTTCAGATCCTCCCATCCAGTATCCTCTCTAGCAGCTTCCTGATGTGACTCTGAAGTGTGATGCCTCGGTATTTCCCTGGGTCTTGCACATCTCCCTTCTTCTTCCATATTGGGACTATTAGTCCTGTCCGCCACTGCTCTGATACTTTGCCTTGCCTCATACATGTATTCAGAAGCGTTTTTGTCCAGCTGATTCCATTCTCCCCCGTTGTCATTACCATCTCCACTCGCATCTCATCGATACCAGGTGCTCTTCCATTCTTCATCCCTATCATCCTGGTTTGCATCTTTGTATCCTTAATATCAGTTAACTCCACTTTCCCCTTAACATACGATGGTAATTCCAGGTTGTTGTTATTTTCTTCCTGGTTCAGTAGCTCCTTGAAGTAGCTTTCCCAGACCTTCAGCACTGCCTCTTGTTCTGTCACTAACTTCCCATTTCTATCCTTGATCACCGTCCCACCCTTCAAGTCCTTACTATTCTCATCCCTGTCTCGACCCATTTTGTATATCATCTATCAGCCTGCTGTATACGTCTGCTTCCATACCTCTCTTCTATGGCAATATAATTATGTGAACAAATAGCTTTTTGTGCAGTAATTGCAGAGTGGCTGAAAACTTCCCAGAAACATTGCTTGGTGTTAACATGAACAAGTTTGGTAGGTGTGAAGTTTAAAGCACTTTGACCGCTCTTACAAGACACCACTGCCAAGCAAGAGCAGTACCATGGTTCACATTTTAATTTATCCATACTAGCTGCGTATAATTTATTTAAATCATTGTATGATGTTAGCATGGTTTGAGTTGGTTTCTGTAGGAATTATTTTGTTGGAATGTCTTTTGGACTTTTGGATAAATAATAATACGAATAATAATAATACTATTATGTTAACTTCTATCATGCCCAAATACATGGAAACCTGAGTTCAGAGGTGCATCATAACGAAAGGATTTGGTGATCTTGAAATCGGCATACAGTTTTAAAGTTGTCAACAGATGGACGATAACGCTGAGTAGCTTAGAAAAGCAAGCTGGCAAAACAGACGTCTTCAGAGGACATCTCCTAATTACCGATCCCTGATAATCTTTACACTCACCTGTCTTGTCACCATGTAGGTTGTTGATGTTCACTTGTACAGGTGTCTGTAGCTGTGGGGGCGTGAAAGCCAGGTGAGTACCCCCTAGCTGGTAGAACTCATCAAAGTTGTACATGGTAACACCACTCTGGCTCAACTCACGGGTACGCTCCGTTCAACTCCCGAGTCTCGTATCTGTCATAGCAAGGCACAGACCATTACAATGTTTACAAGTTCTAACTGTATAACGAAAGCAATACAGATTTTCAGGAGTAATGTTATATAAAGCTAATAATTTTTTTAAGGACTTGTGTAATTTCAAAATGACTAATGTCACTGCATTGATTGTATTAACAAACACAACATTGTGAATTCCACTTTGTATTTGATCTCAAGATGGACACAGCACATTTATAAGTCACTTCAGCTATGTCCTTTCACCACATCATACAATGCACTTACACATGTGTTGCATGTCTTGAATAAACTCTCATTCAGCATGAGGGTGGAATTAGTTATGATTGTAATCATAACTAATTGTAATTTATTGTCAATCAATCAATTATTCATTTCCAAGTTTCAAAAGTCAAAATTCCATAGTAATACTAAAAGAATACAACGCCCTAGAAGGGGTGGACAGATGTGTAATACTTATCTATGGTTCACCCCAATCAGTATAGTTATAATACTAATGCAATATCGAACTTATGAACAATTCTAATTGACAAAACCGTAACTAATGTGCATACTGCCTACAAGTACATCATATAATGTTTGATTATGGAAACATGTATATTGTTTATTACGAATGCATTATTAGTGCATTATATATTACAAATGAGCTGGAAAAAAGGATGAAAAGATTGAATGTTCTGAGGGAAGACAGTGAGATGCACTTGAATTTGTAGGAAAGAATAGTAAGAAGTCAGTTGAGGGTGTCACTTGGTGCAGGATGAATGGCCTGAGGGAAGACAGTGAGATGCACTTGAACTTGTAGGAAAGAATAGTAAGAAGTCAGTTGAGGGTGTCACTTGGTGCAGGATGAATGGCCTGAGGGAAGACAGTGAGACGCACTTGAACTTGTAGGAAAGAATAGTAAGAAGTCAGTTGAGGGTGTCACTTGGTGCAGGATGAATGGCCCGAGGGAAGACAGTGAGACGCACTTGAACTTGTAGGAAAGAATAGTAAGAAGTCAGTTGAGGGTGTCACTTGGTGCAGGATGAATGGCCTGAGGGAAGACAGTGAGATGGACTTGAACTTGTAGGAAAGAATAGTAAGACGTTAGTTGAGGGTGTCACTTGGTGCAGGATGAATGGCCTGAGGGAAGACAGTGAGATGCACTTGAACTTGTAGGAAAGAATAGTAAGAAGTCAGTTGAGGGTGTCACTTGGTGCAGGATGAATGGCCCGAGGGATGACAGTGAGATGGACTTGAACTTGTAGGAAAGAATAGTAAGAAGTCAGTTGAGGGTGTCACTTGGTGCAGGATGAATGGCCTGAGGGAAGACAGTGAGACGCACTCGAACTTGTAGGAAAGAATAGTAAGAAGTCAGTTGAGGGTGTCACTTGGTGCAGGATGAATGGCCCGAGGGAAGACAGTGAGATGGACTTGAACTTGTAGGAAAGAATAGTAAGACGTTAGTTGAGGGTGTCACTTGGTGCAGGATGAATGGCCTGAGGGAAGACAGTGAGACGCGCTTGAACTTGTAGGAGAGAATAGTAAGAAGTCAGTTGAGGGTGTCACTTTAATGCAGGATGAATGGCCTGAGGAAAGACAGTGAGATGCACTTGAACTTGTAGGAAAGAATAGTAAGAAGTCAGCTGAGGGTGTCACTTGGTGCAGGATGAATGGCCCGAGGGAAGACAGTGAGACGCGCTTGAACTTGTAGGAGAGAATAGTAAGAAGTCAGTTGAGGGTGTCACTTGGTGCAGGATGAATGGCCTGAGGAAAGACAGTGAGATGCACTTGAACTTGTAGGAAAGAATAGTAAGAAGTCAGCTGAGGGTGTCACTTGGTGCAGGATGAATGGCCCGAGGGAAGATAGGGAGACACGCTTGAACTTGTAGGAAAGAATAGTAAGAAGTCAGTTGAGGGTGTCACTTGGTTCAGGATGAATGGCCTGAGGGAAGACAGTGAGACGCGCTTGAACTTGTAGAAAAGAATAGTAAGAAGTCAGCTGAGGGTGTCACTTGGTGCAGGATGAATGGTCCGAGGGAAGACAGTGAGATGGACTTGAACTTGTAGGAAAGAATAGTAAGAATTCAGTTGAGGGTGTCACTTGGTGCAGGATGAATGGCCCGAGGGAAGACAGTGAGATGGACTTGAACTTGTAGGAAAGAATAGTAAGACGTTAGTTGAGGGTGTCACTTGGTGCAGGATGAATGGCCTGAGGGAAGACAGTGAGATGGACTTGAACTTGTAGGAAAGAATAGTAAGAAGTCAGTTGAGGGTGTCACTTGGTGCAGGATGAATGGCCTGAGGGAAGACAGTGAGATGGACTTGAACTTGTAGGAAAGAATAGTAAGAAGTCAGTTGAGGGTGTCACTTGGTGCAGGATGAATGGCCCGAGGGAAGACAGTGAGATGGACTTGAACTTGTAGGAAAGAATAGTAAGAAGTCAGTTGAGGGTGTCACTTGGTGCAGGATGAATGGCCTGAGGGAAGACAGTGAGATGCACTTGAACTTGTACGAAAGAATAGTAAGAAGTCAGTTGAGGGTGTCACTTGGTGCAGGACGAATGGCCTGAGGGAAGACAGTGAGATGGACATGAACTTGTAGGAAAGAATAGTAAGAAGTCAGTTGAGGGTGTCACTTGGTGCAGGATGAATGGCCCGAGGGAAGACAGTGAGACGCGCTTGAACTTGTAGGAGAGAATAGTAAGAAGTCAGTTGAGGGTGTCACTTGGTGCAGGATGAATGGCCTGAGGAAAGACAGTGAGATGCACTTGAACTTGTAGGAAAGAATAGTAAGAAGTCAGCTGAGGGTGTCACTTGGTGCAGGATGAATGGCCCGAGGGAAGATAGGGAGACGCGCTTGAACTTGTAGGAAAGAATAGTAAGAAGTCAGTTGAGGGTGTCACTTGGTGCAGGATGAATGGCCTGAGGGAAGACAGTGAGACGCGCTTGAACTTGTAGAAAAGAATAGTAAGAAGTCAGCTGAGGGTGTCACTTGGTGCAGGATGAATGGCCCGAGGGAAGACAGTGAGATGGACTTGAACTTGTAGAAAAGAATAGTAAGAAGTCAGTTGAGTGTGTCACTTGGTGCAGGATGAATGGCCTGAGGGAAGACAGTGAGACGCACTCGAACTTGTAGGAAAGAATAGTAAGAAGTCAGTTGAGTGTGTCACTTGGTGCAGGATGAATGGCCTGAGGGAAGACAGTGAGACGCACTTGAACTTGTAGGAAAGAATAGTAAGAAGTCAGTTGAGGGTGTCACTTGGTGCAGGATGAATGGCCTGAGGGAAGACAGTGAGATGGACTTGAACTTGTAGGAAAGAATAGTAAGAAGTCAGTTGAGGGTGTCACTTGGTGCAGGATGAATGGCCTGAGGGAAGACAGTGAGATGCACTCGAACTTGTAGGAAAGAATAGTAAGAAGTCAGCTGAGGGTGTCACTTGGAGCAGGATGAATGGCCCGAGGGAAGACAGTGAGACGCGCTTGAACTTGTAGGAAAGAATAGTAAGAAGTCAGTTGAGGGTGTCACTTGGTGCAGGATGAATGGCCCGAGGGAAGACAGTGAGATGCGCTTGAACTTGTAGGAAAGAATAGTAAGAAGTCAGTTGAGGGTGTCACTTGGTGCAGGATGAATGGCCTGAGGGAAGACAGTGAGACGCGCTTGAACTTGTAGGAAAGAATAGTAAGAAGTCAGTTGAGGATGTCACTTGGTGCAGGATGAATGGCCTGAGGGAAGACAGTGAGATGCACTCAAACTTGTAGGAAAGAATAGTAAGAAGTCAGTTGAGGGTGTCACTTGGTGCAGGATGAATGGCCCGAGGGAAGACAGTGAGATGCACTCGAACTTGTAGGAAAGAATAGTAAGAAGTCAGTTGAGGGTGTCACTTGGTGCAGGATGAATGGCCCGAGGGAAGACAGTGAGACACGCTTGAACTTGTAGGAAAGAATAGTAAGAAGTCAGTTGAGGGTGTCACTTGGTGCAGGATGAATGGCCCGAGGGAAGACAGTGAGACGCGCTTGAACTTGTAGGAAAGAATAGTAAGAAGTCAGTTGAGGGTGTCACTTGGTGCAGGATGAATGGCCTGAGGGAAGACAGTGAGATGCGCTTGAACTTGTAGGAAAGAATAGTAAGAAGTCAGTTGAGGGTGTCACTTGGTGCAGGATGAATGGCCCGAGGGAAGACAGTGAGACGCGCTTGAACTTGTAGGAAAGAATAGTAAGAAGTCAGTTGAGGATGTCACTTGGTGCAGGATGAATGGCCTGAGGGAAGACAGTGAAATGCAGTTGAACTTGTAGGAAAGAATAGTAAGAAGTCAGTTGAGGGTGTCACTTGGTGCAGGATGAATGGCCTGAGGGAAGACAGTGAGACGCACTTGAACTTGTAGGAAAGAATAGTAAGAAGTCATTTGAGGGTGTCACTTGGTGCAGGATGAATGGCCTGAGGGAAGACAGTGAGACGGACTTGAACTTGTAGGAAAGAATAGTAAGAAGTCATTTGAGGGTGTCACTTGGTGCAGGACGAATGGCCTGAGGGAAGACAGTGAGATGGACTTGAACTTGTAGGAAAGAATAGTAAGAAGTCAGTTGAGGGTGTTACTTGGTGCAGATGGAAGCAGGCGGACTACCAAAGAGAGCAGAGGTGGGGAAACAGGGCAGGAAGGCGGGCAGACCCTTCTTAAGAGGGGAAAACTGCGTTAAGAGGGATATAAGAAAGGGGAGGAGGATGTGAAGTGGAGGGAGACAGTGAGCAGTGGAAGAGAAGTCTAAGAAAGGGTTATCCTAGCCCCTTAACAAAACAAACTTTGAGGACGTCGAAAAAAGTGTGAATGTTTCTAATACATGTCATAGACTGCCTTTCCACCGACGTAGACGTTGAGCTTGGTTAATGCGTAGTAGCCCAACGACAATCTTGACTGTGTCTCGCATCACTGGCAGTTCAATGAATGATCCCTGCACTATCTGAGATGGAAGTTTCACATATTCGCTAGTGATGTTTAATGCTGCCAGTGTCATAGCATGTCACCTGTTCACACAAATGTTAGGTAGTACAGGTACAATGTTTCTGTTGCTGTCTAGTAGATGTAAACAAGACTGCTACCTGAAACAAACCCAATACAGATGGCAAGTGGACAAAGATGCAACAGTTGCTGCATCTTTAAAAGATAATAACACCATCCATAAAAAGATAATGTACAACTACAATTATTTATGAAAAAATTTACATATCTTACAAATTAATATAAATCTTTATTGTATGCTACTTTAAACATTCAAGTGATTCTGGTCTGGCTTGAATTCCAATTAAACTAAATTCTAATAATACAAAAATTAAGTTTTTCTCTGACATTAAACATATGTATGCATGTATGTATAATGCACACACATATTAATGAAATAAATACTGCATTCTCCAACATATTAATGAAACAAATACTGCATTCTCCAACATATTAATGAAACAAATACTGCATTCTACAACATATTAATGAAACAAATGCTGCATTCTCCAACATATTAATGAAACAAATACTGCATTCTCCAACATATTAATGAAACAAATACTGCATTCTACAACATATTAATCAAACAAATGCTGCATTCTCCAACATATTAATGAAACAAATACTGCATTCTCCAACATACTAATAAAACAAATACTGCATTCTCCAACATATTAATAAAACAAACACTGCATTCAGTTTCTCCAACATTTAATTTTTACAACTTTAACTAGAAATTACGAAAATTGTACAGAAATCCGGATGAGGAAACATACACATTGGCCAGACTTACTTTGAAAGTAGTAGAGCTGGCATTGCTGACTGTGTACACGCGCACGTTGTTTATGAATGTCTGATTCAACTGAATATGAATGATGGCACCATTATTAGTATGGTTCATGTACGTCTGGGTGGCTGATTGCTCAAGAGACTGGTCAAACAAGTAGGCATTCAGGTAGTAGGACGTTGATAGGTTAACGTGCACGTAATGAGGTCAGGCCGACATCGTGAAGCCATCCCTGATCAAGGTCGCTGCCATGGCAACAGAGAGGTCAAGTTGCTTCCCGATGTTGGCAATCGCTGTGTCTTCCACCTGGAATATTATGACCCAAATGTATAATAAAAAATATTATTTGCTGTAAAGTTGCCCTAGAAAATTTAAAACCCTGTTGCAATTACCTTTATCACCTTTGCATGATATTATTCGAGCATTATCAGTAAATATCATAAAATAATAACACTAATGTTGTAATGTATATGATAACTTAACATAAGGTATGTTATCATACCAGAAATACATGCGTATCAGAATTCCCACATCAGCCATAATAAAAACCGAAATACACATTTTTTATGGTGCAGAATTGAATAAACCAATCAGGTGTGCTGTGGGCCACAGCGACCAATTAGAGGTCACCTTCAGTGAGCAATCTTTGTTGTCGATGTGCAGCATTTTATGGTCGAGTCCGATATGGTGAAGAAATACAGTTCCTGCAGCCCCAGCCTCAGGCGACACTGCCGACAGCGCCACCTTCAGTGTCGTAGCTGCCTCTGTATGGAGACATCAAGAGGACAGTGGCGTGATAGATGGCAATCTATCTCGGACCCTTTCCATCGACATTCTCTATCTGTCTGGTGCCTCCTAGTGCCTTGATAGCACCCCGAGAGACTGCCTACAAGGCATAGATGCCAACAATAATTATTGGTGAGAAATTCAAACATCAGCATAAGAATTCTACTTATAATTCTACTCATACCATGTAGCAATGGATGGCTCTCTGGCACAAACAGAACTTACTGAAGAAGGCTCCAGCAGCATCAGTCTCAGATGGACTCGTGATCATTAACAAGATTACCTACTTTTCTTCTCTTTCATCTGACTCAGCAATGCTTTTTTATTACTTTCAAATGCCATTATATAATCTAATTACAAATCTGTCCTTCATGTTTTATTAAACCTGCATTGCTGAACAACATGTCTAGCACAAGTAATGGTCAACTCCTTGTATGGATTAACGTTCCGGAACTGTGAAATGTAAATTCTAGCATAGTTTTTACCTCTCAAGAAACTGCGATTCTGCTTTTGAATATTCCGACCGATAACAAAGTCAGTCCACCGATGAAGACTGAGAGATCCGGATTAAATATTCAAAGACGGTCCCACTGTTTCTTGAGAGGTAAAAACTATGTAAACAAACTTAATAATAATTTGTATAGAAAGCACACATTATGGTCACATTAATTGCATTAATTGTTTTTCTCGTGCCCCACCTGTAGTTTCCTCTTCGGATGAGGATGCTACCGCCGTTGCTGCCACTACCACCGCTTCTGTCCCAGACCAAATCACGACTGTTTGCCAGAATGTATGCATCCACCTTGAGTGTGTTAATCACTTCAATGTCCAATATTCCTCCACCTGTTTGAATATAGTCCATAATCTAAGTATGCTAGGGAACAGATCTGCGATAAAAACAAGTAATTTACAAACCAATCCCTATTGTTCCAACACTAAGTTTACTTTTGATTTATGATTAAATATTTTATCAGAATATGTATGTATCATGACTACCTTAGTGTCTGTATAATTGTTATTTCAAAAGTAAGATGTTCATCAAATATTAAAAGGTTTTAAGAATAGAAATGGTGGCACCATAAATAGAACCGTTCACGGAAATATAGATTTAAAGCTACAAAGTGGATGAAAACTCTGAAAAAAACAAGAATTGCCTTGATTACCTTAATATATGTTATACAACTTTGCGTGCGTGCATGTGTGTTTAGTGTTCTATTGTTTCATAATAATAAACGTTTGCTAATTTATGCAAGTCACGTTATATGTATAATCAAATGTATGTTCCATAACATAGCCTAAAAGTAATATTTAATTGACAATTAATTACACTAAAGAACACTAAGTGAAGTTGACTTATCAATTCCACCAAGTGCCCCTGAACCACCGCTACAAGAGTAAAACCTGGCATGGCTGGTACAAGTTGCTATAGAGAAGGTTTCTCCTGAGGAGACAGGAGAGGTATCTCACTCAGCACCCTCCCAGCCACCCCCCGTGATAGGAGACAGGGGAGGTATCTCACTCAGCACCCTCCCAGTCCCTCCGCACCCCCGTGAGAGGAGACAGGAGAGGTATCTCATTCAGTACTCTCTCAGTCCCCTGCACCCCCGTGAGAAAAGGCATTTCACTGTCTCTGTTTATTCATAAAGATATAAACTATAACAACCTTGGCAGTGCAGGTTGTTGTGATGCTTAGAATAATAGTAATAATAATAATAACAATAGACATTGCTTATGATAAATCTCATAATAATCTTTCCCACTGGGTTGAGAAGTTAAATAAATATGCATATGCATTGCATTTTGAAGTCCAGCATGCAATTCAGTAAACACGTAAACAATTAAGAACAATCAAATGAAAATCAAATTAATGTTGTTTGTGAGTTTGTCACTGATGACAGTGGAACTTTTAATAAGTGGAGCCGCACAATGACCCATATTTCCAGCCTCGATTTGGAAACAATTAAAACCTAACAATTCTGTAAAAATCACTGCACGTTCCAGAAAATGGATACAATGAAAGACAAAATTAAATCAAAACAAACCTCTGCTGAGTTCAGAAAGATGTCGCCATCGCTCATGTCCACATGTCCCTCGTCATCCACAAACATATTTCCCACTTGGATTTTCCATATTGTTGCCATAGATCTTCCCACCGCCCTCCATGATCACATGACCAAACTTGAGCTGGAAGGGCGGGATGTGCAAAAGGTTCCGATGCATTGATGCGTGAATCCGCCTTGACCACAGTCGTCCCGTTGAACTGGTAGTTGAGAAGCGGAAGATTGTTAGTGGACCCACTCTAGAAGAGGCGAAGTTCACCGCACTGATGTGAATAAACACTCGCTGGATTTCTGTATTTGCTGCCAGGCCTAGGTAGCCCAACTCATAGATATACACACTTAATGGCATTTCGACGAAACATCCAAGTCCATCACCTGGTGGGGACCAACGTAAACTACTCCACTGCGATCACCGATCATGTAGCGAAAGTAGAGCGAAGCACCATCTGTGAACGGATCTGGAAGTATCACCACGTGGACATTGTCGTAGATCTGTAGTTCGTCGAAGTAGTACTTGTGACTACGTGGGTGAGCCAGTGGTCGCCCAACTCTGGCAGAAACAAGGCCTTGAAGTCATCACATGACGTGTTGAGATAGTTTGATGTGTGCCTGGTAGGTGTCATTGTTCCATAGGTAGAGGGCGAAATGACCATCTGCGCTCCCACTCCCACTGCCACCCTCGTACTGACTGCCGCCATTGACAATAATGTTCCCCATGCCACGTAGACCGACACATTTGATCCAGACACTTCCTCCACTACCACTCCATCCAGACACCCCCAGGGCGCGCCCTCCATCAGCACGAATCTCTCCGTCCACCTGAAGCACTCTTGTCACGTCAATATGCATCAATCCACCCCCATGACCTCCGACCTCTTCCCCACCCCATGTTACCAATCGCTGCCGGCTCAAACAGATTACTATACGACGGCCCAGTAATTGTCGTGTTTCCGCCCCTTCCGCTGCTACCCTTGTGATCTGCATCAGATTCAGATGACCCAACTCATCTGTGACCCCCATGCCAATGTTACTCACCCCCATCTTCACATCAGTATCTCTGTATCCCAGTCCTTCTGCATGTTGGGTTGGTACACTGTGGAGCTACGGAGGATAAGCAAACTTAAACAGGTGGGTTTTTAGTCTACGGCAAAATGTTGCTATATTTCCTGCAGACTTAACACTAAGAGGGAGTGAGTTCCTACAGACTTAACACTAACAGGGAGTGAGTTCCACAGAGTAAGTGCAACAACTGAGAAAGCTCTAGTTCCGACGTTTGTCTTAACACTGAGAACAAAAAGTAGATTACAATTAGATGATCGAAGCTGTCTGGGCTGTCTTGCAGGAGTGAGCAGTGAATGTAAATATGCTGGTTGCTTGGATGAAAGTGCTTGATATGTAACTGTACAGATCTTAAAAATAATGCGATATCGGACACCGGGTAACTACCCTTGAGAAACAATTATGCACACATTAAAGTATCAAGATGTCTTTGAGAGCAATATTATGATAAAGGGAATTGCAATAATCAAGTCTACTACTAACAAGAGCAGTTGCAATAGTTTTGGCGACAGCAGAAGACAGTTGGACATTATTTCAACAAGGTTTAGTAATGAACCTACTCACATGAGGCATGTTAAATATACACCAATAAAACCCATAGAATGCTCTCTTAAAGTTCTGAGTTAAGGTTTGTTGTCACGAACAACAAGTAAGGGATGTAGTACCTGCATGATTGCAAGAACCATATTAATATGCACAAATAGGTAAAATTACACCACACAACATCAACATTCCAAAAAAATTTAAATCATACATATTTACACAAACAAATAAAAAAATGAGCACTAGGTCATCAACACACCTGAAAGGGTTGGACTGGAAGGGTGCATACCTGAATGAGGTTGGGGTGTATATGGACTGTGCCGTCACTGCCACCCTGAGACAGGGGTTACCAGCCTCCCCATTACTGCTCACTTCACCATCAATCTTCATCCTATCCGGGATGGTCATGTAGATGATACCACCTCCACGCCCTCCAGTTTCACCCCCTCTACAACTCCGCTCAAACAGGTCACTGTAGGGCATGCCCGTACTCGGCTCTGAGGGGCTTTGACCTCCACGCCCTCCAGTTTCACCTCCACGACCTCCTTGACCAGTACCTGGTGGGGTAAAACAAATCATTCCTGAATAGTTGCAATTACGAAGGCATCTTAATGGTTGATTTGTGTTACAAATATTTGTGTATAATGTGTTTTTATTGTTTGAGAATACAGCTAGAAAGATTGGTTAAACAGATGATACAGGGCTACAAGAAACTTCTCTCACACTAGTCAACAACTGACTGTCATCAAGAATTAATGCTACATATTTGTGTATAGAGTGTGTTTATTGTTTGAGAATACAGCTAGAAAGATTGGTTAAACAGCTGATACAGGGCTACAAGAAACTTCTCTCTCACTAGTCAACAACTGACTGTCATCAAGAATTAATGCTACATATTTGTGAATAAACTCCTCAAGTTGTTGTTGGCAGATTTATTCCGACACAATCAAATGTGTAGATTAATCAAGAGAGGAGAAAGAGACGGGACGAGAAGAGGGGGAGAGAGGAGGGAGAAGAGGGAGGAGGAGGGGAGAGAGGAGGGGAGGAGAGAGGAGGGGAGAGAGGAGGGAGAAGTGGGAGGAGAAAAGGGAGGAGAGTGGAGGGGAGAGAGGAGGGAGAAGTGGGAGAAGAGGGACGAATTATGGGATTGAGGAGAGTGGCGGGAGAAGGGACGGAGGAGAGAGGGAATGGAGGAGAGACAGAAGTGAGAGAGGAGGGAGGAGAGAGCAGAGCAAGAGAAAATGAGACTATGACAGATGCAGTCTGTATAAGGAAGTTTGCCCCAGTCTGTATAAGGAAGTTTGCCCCAGGGCTCAACAGGAAACAGCTGAAGTGACATTTGCTGCATCAGTTCTCAAAGTCCATAAAAACATACAGCATTAAGTATTGGTGGGTGGAGGTTGACTGTCACATTTATTGGGACAAACTAATCATTTTTGATTGTCAATATGCACTTGACCTTATGTTGCACAGGTGGGGGGTCTGTATAGAGGGGTTGGGGGGTATGTATTGAGAGGGTGGGGTGGTCTGTATTGATGGGGTGTTCTATATTGAGGAAGTGGGGGTCTGTATTGAATGGGAGGGGGGGTGGTTTGAACCAAGATTAAACACTATGTGCTCAAGAATACAAAATAGAGTATGTTATTGGATATCCACTGAGCAAACAGCTTTGTGAACCAGTTGTCTGACATACACAGTGTAAACCATGACTTACAAATCTGAAAAACATGTTAACACTAAGACATATAGTAGCTGTGAAATCTGCCGTGACATCAAATGTCATGTCACTATGTCAAGCAAACTCAAGCCTGCATTTGTGTCATCAGCAACAAACCATCAAATGGAAACTTATGATTTGTAGTCAAATAAAATACAAGTCAAAATGAGCTCGCATCTGTTACTTTTCAGACAATGCAACAAAGCACCATCAAACTCCTGAATACCTTACCACAATAGTCAGGTTTCTTTCCTCCATGGGTGCCACAGTGATGTGAGTGACCTCACCCCCAGCGGCTACTGTCAGACCCTTAAACGTGTAGATGGTTGCCTCGCCTACAGTTTGTCTGTCAGATGGTACCAGTAGGACCCAAGAAGAGTTGACAGCTATCCCTCACAGTCAGGCTGTGTACACCCACTGCCCGTGTAAACAGCCCGGATTCATTCCACAGCAGCATCCAGACACTGCTCCAGTCCAGAGCAGCATCCAGCCACTGCTCCAGTCCACAGCAGCATCCATACACTGCTCTATTCCACAGCAGCATCCAGCCACTGCTCCATTCCACAGCAGCATCCAGCCACTGTTCCAGTCCACAGCAGCATCCAGACACTGCTCCAGTCCACAGCAGCATCCAGACACTGCTCCAGCCCACAGCAGCATCCAGACACTGCTCCATTCCACAGCGGCATCCAACCACTGCTGCAGTCCACAGCAGCATCCAGCCACTGCTGCAGTCCACAGCAGCATCCAGACACTGCTGCAGTCCACAGCAGCATCCAGAGACTGCTGCAGTCCACAGCAGCATCCAGAGAGTGCTCCATTCCACAGAAGTATCCAGACACTGCTGCATGCCACAGCAGCATCCACAACTTGTCACAAGGCTGTGTTGGCAATAAAGAAGAACAGCAGGTACTTCTACAGCTATGCCCGTGCCGTGGGCGTGACAGTGTCGGGACAGTATTCACACACACCAAACCTACTTATTCAAAATGTTACCTAACATTAAACAAAACTAGTGACAGTGTTTGAGAACTGTCAATGGACTGCGAGGCATGACAGCGACAGCTCCGAGTCCCATACATAAACCCAAAAATAAATTTTAAAAACCTTTGACTAACATTAAAGTTTAGTTGTTGTATGTACTAGCCGCAGCGCATGCGCACATACCACCACAAACTCCTGCGTTAGCCCAAGATTGGGCTGTTTGGCGCGAAACTACTTGAGACTTAAGATATAACGCCGCTTTCGGATCCGTGGGCGCAGCCATTTTGTGTTACGGTCTACACGGAGGTGGTCGTTTGTGATTGCTCAAAATATCGGAATTAAATTAAATCACTAGCCAAAGCCTGCGCGGGAGATTGGAGTGCTGAATTACTAATTCCCTTAGTTACTAATTCGCGTTTGGCTTCATGAATAAATTAAACGCACATGGTGGTTTGTTTGTAGAGCAAAAAACACTTCAGCCGCGCCCATAGCATAAAGTCATATTAGAGAGACCAGACCACAGTACAAAATTGCATTGGTGGACATTTTAACGTTTTGTCTGATTATAAGAAAACGTGACCACTAAAATTCTAACAATTTTTTTGGCCGTGTTCAGAGAAATACTCCGTCATCTTCCATCTGACCCTGCAGTCACAGAAGTCGTCGTGGACTTTGAGAGAACGGCATGGAGCGCCCTACACCACTGCCTCCCAGACGTGCCAGCCCACAGCTGTTGGTTTCACCGGGCGCAAGCCGTATACAGGAAGGTATGTCACGTCTAAAATGTGGTAGTGAGGTAATTATCATATATCGTGTTATATAATAATATTAATAAGTACACTTATATACTGCCGTAAATACGGAGAAAGTCCATTGAGGTGCAATAGTATTGTTTGCAAGCCTCATATTGCGTTTTATGCATACTTCGTTGATTCTTATTCATCATGACTAAAATACACATTTACACAAATTTACTATCAGAAAAACAATTTGAAATGAATTAAAATGCAATAACAAATACATAACTTTTAAAATGTTGCATTCAAATTCATTTGCTAACATACCTGGATTATAAAGCCTAATATAACAATAGGGTCCTTGTTTCCTGACATAATTTATAATTAATCTCGCTGTATTTGATTCCGTCAAGGTGAAGGAGCTTCGAAAGGCCTACACCTACCAGCTGGCCGTGAGCGACCAGTCAGGCAACTGATGGCCTAGCCCAACCTCCCTGCTGCACACATCGCGCCAGCTTTCGCAAAAATCAAGGACAACTGCACAAGGACCGCATCCATCAAACAACTGGATCTTGTGCAGTACTTGGAGAACACGTGGATAACGAGCACCAGTCGTCCCCCGACACCGTGGACAACGTTTAAGCGATCCGTTCGAACCACCAATGACGCAGAGGGCTGGCACCACCGCCTAAACAAGAGTGCGCCACACGACCACATCGACATGTACCTGCTCGCTTCACGAGCAAGTACTGCTGCTGCCACTGCAGGTTAGACTTATACTTAAGTACATTTTCGAAGTATTACTATTACCATTTGTGTTGGATGATTTTGCTTATAGACATACGTCCACTAAAAATTAATATTATATGTTTTCTAGGAAACTATGAAACTTTTGTGTATGTAATGTGTCGCTGCAAGCAATTAGTAGTGTGTACATGTTATGTGCTATTTAAATGAAATTGTGAATTGGTATTAAATTAATTGAATTTAGTTTAAATATAGTAGAAGTTGATCGTGTCTGCTTTAGGTAATGTTTGTGGCCCAGAAGAAGCTCTACCATCGTCAGAGAAAATTGGTGGCGTTGTGGACAGAATACGATCAGACTGCCAGGCTGTCCACCTCTGAGTATCTTAAGAGATGCAGCCGTCTGATGAGCCTCTCGGAAGATTAGTCTGATCAAAACGAATCTCAAATTGGCAGACAGGCGACTGGTTGGGGGCGTAGTGGAATTGAAAAATGTCATCCATTCTGTTCACCAACCACAATCACTCCGACACGTTACACCTACTATGACACGTTACACCAGCTATGACATGTTACACTTGCTATGACACGTAACACCTGCTATGATACGTTACACTTGCTATGACACGTTACACCAGCTATGACACGTTACACCAGCTATGGCACGTTACACCTGCTATGACACGTTACACCTGCTATGTCACGTTAAACCTGCTATGACACGTTACACCTGCTATGACACGTTACACCTGCTATGACACGTTACACCTGCTATGACACGTTACACCAGCTATGACACGTTACACCTGCTATGACACGTTACACTTGCTATGACACGTTACACCTGCTATGATACGTTACACCAGCTATGACACGTTACACCAGCTATGACACGTTACACCTGCTATGACACGTTACACCTGCTATGTCACGTTAAACCTGCTATGACACGTTAACCTGCTATGACACGTTACACCTGCTATGACACGTTACACTTGCTATGACACGTTACACCTGCCATGACATGTTACTCTTGCTATGACATGTTACACCAGCTATGACACGGTACACCTGCTATGACATGTTACACCTGCTATGACACGTTAACCTGCTATGACACGTTACACCTGCTATGACACGTTACACTTGCTATGACACGTTACACCAGCTATACTTCTCTGTTGCTGCACTCACTAGCTGATTTTTATAAACCAATTTTTAAGGTTTCAACTTGGGTTGGCCTTCATCTGTGCAAATATGTAAATAGACAAATGTATGTGCACTATTCATTAGCTCTTTCAATCATCTACAAACATTATCTTCGTCCAATTTCACTCACTCATCATACGTTTTCACTGTTTACTTCAGCTGTTGAACAGGAAGATTCATACAGGGTGCATCTCATTCATCTACAACCATTATCCTTTTTGTCTGAGCGTCATGGAATCATCCATTTCCATGCATGCACACAGCATACACTTGTGTAGAGAAATGTTATGTTAGTACTACATTTATATTATTATGTCTTACTAGTAGGCGCTGTTATTATTATCATCTTTGTTCGGACTCAACATCTACAAACATGTACATATTAAACAAATGACAAGTTAGAAATAGCAGCTAGAAAACTATGTAAATAAAATTTCCAGTTATGCATTAGCGTGGTCTATGTCGACGCGTTTTTCTTACTATTAACTGTGCCACTCTGTTATAATTATATATTCTATGTAGACGTGTTTAACATTAGTCACTGTGTTATATTAGTGCGTTCTATGTAGAGGTGTTCATCATTAGTATAATATATATATATATATATATATATATATATATATATATATATATATATATATATATATATATATATATATATATATATATATATATATATATATATATATATATATATATATATATATATATATATATCATCCTGATTTCGGACTACAATCCTTCCATTGATTATTGACACGAACAATATATTAGTTATATTAGTGCGTTCTATGTAGAGGTGTTCATCATTAGTATAATATATATATATATATATATATATATATATATATATATATATATATATATATATCATCCTGATTTCGGACTACAATCCTTCCATTGATTATTGACACGAACAATATATTAGTTATATTAGTGCGTTCTATGTAGAGGTGTTCATCATTAGTATAATATATATATATATATATATATATCATCCTGATTTGGACTACAATCCTTCCATTGATTATTGACACGAACAATATATATATATATATATATATATATATATATATATATATATATATATATATATATATATTGTTCGTTTCAATAATCAATGGAAGGATTGTAGTCCGAAATCAGGATATATATATATATATATATATATATATATATATATATATATATATATATATATATATATATATATATATTATACTAATGATGAACACCTCTACATAGAACGCACTAATATAACACAGTGACTAATGTTAAACACGTCTACATAGAATATATAATTATAACAGAGTGGCACAGTTAATAGTAAGAAAACACATCGACATAGACCACGCTAATGCATAACTAGAAATTTTATTTACATAGATTTCTAGCTGCTATTTCTAACTTGTCATATATATATATATATATATATATATATATATATATATATATATATATATATATATATATATATATATATATATTAATTTGATAATCGACCATATATATATTCTCAAAATAATATGGTGTGGGCAACAAGTCGTCTGCGAGTAGTGCTAGGAACCTGATGACGAATGGGACGTGGGCTGCTGAGTCCCAATTTTGTTCGGTGGTGGGGGGTTACTCAGCGTCTACACGAAATGACTGTGTTGCCGACGGAATCAGATTAATTCAGCGTAATATTCTTAACGTTTATTTAAACCGGATTATTAGCTGTTTTTGCTCTCCATAATAGGTAACCACAAGTAACGTAATACCATATAACAATTGGGTGTCAGTTAAATGTCCTGACTGTATTGGTAAGCTCTTATCACTAATGGCTTCATGACTAAACATTAGAGGCGTTTACCAATTACTTCTGCCACACGTTTCTTAGTGAGAGGGGATCTTAATTTCCCTCAGCGAAATCAGATTTTCCGTATGATCAGCACGTTGATTACATCTGCCATTTGCCACCCGAACTTTTAGTTTTGGGTGGCAATCTTGTTAAAGGTTGTTCAATCTTGTTAAAGGTTGTTCAATCTTGTTAAAGGTTGTTCAATCTTGTTAATATACGGTATTCTTAATATTCCCCACTTTTTATTTTAAATGTGCGGACAACGTTGTGAAGACAGCTGAAAGACATGCTCCATTCTAGAAAATGTTGCCTTAGTTACTAGTATGAACATCACATTTCAAGTTTGCGGTTCTTTGTGTGTAATCCTGGGATGAGTAAGGGTTTGTTCGCATTCGTCCACCAGCGCTGGGCCCGTTCCACTTATAACACTGTACACGCAACGACATTCCTGTGACGGTGTTTGGTCATGCGAATCCGGCATGTTAAGAGCTAACCGTTGTGTCAAGCACTTAGCTTTCTCAAGCTGTCATAATAGACAAGCCGCCATTAAAGTAGCGGTCACGCTCTGCGTGCTTCGATACGTAGTGGCCATTGTATGTCACCTGATTAGGGTAACCCAGAAATATAACATACACCTGTGAAATTCTTAAGCATCCAACGATACAATTTACTCTCCCTCCCTCCCTCCCTCCCTCCCTCCCTCCCTCCCTCCCTCCCTCCCTATATATATATATATATATATATATATATATATATATATATATATATATATATATATATATATATATATATATATATATATATATATATATATATATATATATATATATATTATATATATTGCACCACCCTGAGTCATTAGTAATAATTATATGAAGTGTGTTTAAAAAGCGCTATAAAACAGGACAAAGTCCATTCAGAGAAGCATAAAGTAGATATTAAAATAACTAGTTAAGTAAACAATAATCATGTATTAGTGAAAACATGATGCATGTTGTATATCAATTAATTAGTTAAAAAGATAATAATAAATTAGTTAAAACATTACATATATCTAAATATGTAAATGCATACACAAGCATTATTTATTTACTTACGTCATCACTATATGTGGTGACATTACGAGTTCCTTCCAGCGGTCTCGATTCGTCCTGGCGTTTAACGGACTAGCCCCAGTGAACATGATGTGTGTGTGTGTGTGTGTGTGTGTGTGTGTGTGTGTGTGCGTGTGCGTGTGCGTGTGCGTGTGCGTGTGCGTGTGCGTGTGCGTGTGCGTGTGCGTGTGCGTGTGCGTGTGCGTGTGCGTGTGGTGTGCGTGTGCGTGTGCGTGTGGTGTGCGTGTGCGTGTGCGATATGATTGATCTCCACGCTTGTGTATTGTGCTCTAAATGAGGCCTAACTATTGCTTTATACAGAGGTGTAATTAGCCTTTTTTCCTTGTATGTTATATTTCTCCTAATCAAACCAAGAACGTTATTACCCTTTGAAGCCATCATTGTTAACCTTTCACTATTGCGTCATCCACAAATTTCCCTCGATACCATGGGCTTTTAATTTAAGTAGTAATCTTTGATGTGGCACTTTGTCAAAAGCTTTCTGAAAATTTTAATAAATAATAATATTATATACTGGCGATCCCTCGTCTATTCACTTAGTGATTTCTTCAAAAAAACATAACATAGTTGTTAAGCTTTTAAGAATTCATGTTGAGATTAATTTAATAAGTTATGCCTAACAAGGAAGTAATCCATGTGGTGTTTAGTTAACCTTTCTAATAATTTACAAATCACTGACATTAAGCTTATTGGTCTGTAATTCTTTGACTTATTTTTAAGACCCTTTTAAACACTGGTATGGTGTTTGCTTGTTTCCATTCAAAAGGAACAACTCCCTCTTTTAATGGCAAGTTGAACGCACTTGCTAATAGTATACTAATTGTTTTATTGTTTCCATTAGTAGTTTTAGAGGATTTCCATCCACTCCAGGTGATATATTATCCTTCATTGCCTTTATTTTGGTTCAAGACAAAGGGCCCCTTGAACATTGCGGCGATAATCATGTTTGTTTTGTGCAACGCTGAACCTGCCTCTCTAAACGTTCACACTCATTTCTGAATAGCACTTTTTGCTGGAATATTTACGTAATCAGGGTATTTATGGATAAACATGTTTGACTATTTTTGGAAAGATTGTTTAAGTAAACTTCAATGAGAAATGATAAACAGCTCATTTTCACTTCCAGTTGCTACATTTGAAGGGGTTAAATAAGGCCATTTCGGGCAGTTATTTGTATCAAATTAGAACACCACTTGCAAAAGTATTTAATTTGTCTCTAGAAGAGTAAACAATTCCTTCAGAATGGAAAGAAACAAACATTACGACGTTATTCAAGAAGGGATCGAGGAGTGTGTCATAAACTTACAGAACAGTGAGTTTCACATTAGTTGTATGCAAATTATTAGAAAGGTTAATTAGAGACCACATGATGGAATTCCTTGTAAAATATAATGTTATCTACTTGGACTTTCAGAAAGCTTTCGATAAAGTGCCACATGAAAGAGTAACATTTAGTGCTGACATGAATGTTTCAGAGCAATGTGGGATGCTGCTTCAAAAAGTAATACAATTCTAAGGACAATTAGTAGAACTATCACATTTATGGAGAAACAGTTTATTTCTCTCGAGAAGCCAATGGCTTCCTTGTCCATTTGCCACCCGGAACTTTTAGTTTTGGGTGGCAATCTTGTTAAAGGTTGTTCAATCTTGTTAAAGGTTGTTCAATCTTGTTAAAGGTTTTTCAATCTTGTTAATATTCGGTATTCCTAATATTCCCCACTTTTTATTTTTAATGTGCGGACAACGTTGTGAAGACAGCTGAAAGACATGCTCCATTCTAGAA